>JAGDQP010004283.1:43963-86420 GCA_022664845.1 Lepisma saccharinum
TATGTATGTATATCCTTCCTTATTTGCAAGCTAACAACATAATTTTTATGAGAGTTGCATAAGGGAGTAGAGTATTAAATAGCTAATCGCAGTTGGTGCATCTATTCAACAATTATATATTAATAGTGGGTTTTTATAGTTTCTGCCTGTTTTTTGGTCCCTTGATATCACAGCTATAACAAAAGGGACCTTCTATTCCCGCTCATGGCGTCAGTCTGTCCGTCCGTGCCCATCTCAGGAACTATAAGGTGTAGAGAGATGCTTAAAGTGTCGTTAGAAAGATCTTGGCTAGACTAGCTCAGAACCCTTGGAACAGTCTTAATTGGTGCAATGATTCAGTGTTGCCAGCCCATTTTTTAAAACATTAATTGTTCAAATTGCTTCAATTCAGTTATACCTAGCTGCACCAAACTGGGCATAAACATTATTTGACACAACATATCAATGTAAGATTCTCATTTGGTGTGAGATATCTAATACGTTATAATTAATATATGTGACAATAATAACTAACTAGTTAACTATATGGCTTATGGAACTCGCAAGTTCATCGCCGCAGTAACAAACGTTCGTCATTGGATTCTATTATGTGACAATAATAGTGAAATTAAAATGTGAAACTTGATTTCTACATTAGCTATAATACGACTAAAATACGTGAACGAGTATGGATATATTTCCACCACTTAAAAAAAAATTGTTACAATGGCCACCCTGATGACATCTCCTTTGAAAGGGCAGATTTCTCTTCCTTGTCTGGAACTGAATGATACATCAATAACTTTAAGTTTTGTGTAAAATAACAAAAACGTTTTTTAACATATGACATACATTGTATTGAAGATGTATCGAGTAGCCGTAGCTCAAATAGTAGAGCGGTGGCTTCCTATTCGGTAGGCTCTGGGTTCGATCCCCGAGGCGGTCATTTTGATTGAGGTTTATCCAGAGTTATCCTTAATCACACAAGTTTAATGCTGAGATGGTTCCTTCGAAACTAGGTCCTCGCCAACTTCTTTCCCATATCCTCACCCCACCCTTTTCCCGCCCTACCCATGGTTGCCTAAAGGTCATAAATATTATTCAAATCCTATTGAGTACGTACGTCGACTACAAATTACGAATAACCTTGTATGTCCTTGTATGACTATAGTCTACTCAAGAAGATTAGTTCAAAGAAATGAGTGTCTTACCCGGGGGGTCGAAATGGAAATTTTCAAGCAACGGAACGCTTTTTACCTTTTTTAATATGTTGTTATCCTTTCTTGTCTATGATTACTACAGTGACGAGACGGAACAGGAAGGTTCCAGATTTTCAAGAACCGGAACGTGGTACTAGTCTGTTCCTGTCCATTTCGAGCCCTTGTCTTAAGTGAAAATAATCAAATTTGATGCAACGCAATTAGGTAGTGAGCATCTATCACCAACTTTCGGGACAAGACGCCACTTCACATATTTTCCTCCACACACATGGCTTCTTTGTGATACAGACTAAGCAAGTACTTGATAGTCAAAACTATCATATTCAAATGCACTTTCTACTCTTTCATGAAACCGACCTGGTAGCGTGTGGGTTAGGGCGCTCAAATCCCGGGTTCAAATCCCGACTGGGGCATGCATGTTTCTGATTGTGTATTTTAACTAGAACGTCAGGGATAATCGTAATGGCCCGGAGTCAACCATACGAAAATAAAGTTTACCATGATTTTATTCTGTCACGGAATTGATCCCTATCCTAAATTGTTTACTGACTATAAAGAAAATTAGTTTTTAGACTAAAAAAGAGATGTTTATTCTTCCAAGGGCTTGCTTCGTCTCCTCGTAACAGATTACGCGACATTCGCTACAGCCTTTTAGAGAGCGTACAAGACTCGTATTCACACCATTCAGTGGCGGCTCTTCAGGTAACATTCGTGAAGTTCAGCTTCACTTATTATTTTGATATGTTTGTATAAAATAGACATTAATAAATATTAATTGGACCAGAAAGCCAGTCAACATCATCTAAGATCGGATTGTGGCATTATCAGTATTCTGTTTAAACCCAGAAATTCCCGGAACATGTTAATTGATGAACGTTTTGGTAGTACTTCACCTATTATTTGTGTCACGAAGCGCCACTGATAGCATAATGTTTTCTATCTTGGGTCGTAGTTGCGGAATTACACTGCTGTAGGCATCTTCCGTCAATATACTTTAAAATGAGTACTGTATGTTTTGTTTCTTAAATTAAGAGAAAATATTTTGTTTCAAGTTCAGAATGTGAAGAAGTTTATTTGTTAGTAAATATAAGTGCGATGGTTGCATTTCTACACCAAGTTATATATTTTTCAAATAATCAATATTGGTTCAGAACAGGAATGAGCACCTAAGATGATGTACTTAAACCAAATGAAATAATTTGTAGAAGTTTAGACGTAAGTGAAAAATTAATTACAATATTCTTAGATTTGGATAAAACATTGCTTACTATATGTCTTAAAAATCTATTGCAGAAACTTGAAAATTATGGAGTAACAAAGTGTATCACTGAAGTGGTTTCAGAATCTACATGTATGTCAAGTATGGAGTACTTCAGGGACTCAGTTATGATAGTATTAGGTCCTATTTTATTTCTTATATAGGCCTACATAATTGATTTATGTAACTTGCAAGTGAGAGGGCACATACTATCATTTGCTGATGATACTACCTTAACTATTACAGGGAAAACATAGCTACAGATATTTGAAACGACAGAAACTGAACTAAAAAAATAACTTCTTGGTTAAATGCTCACTTACTTATTATGAATATACATAAAATTGAATATATAACTTTCTACCATACACTTGCTAGACAACTTATGAATTAAAAACTAATACTTCATAATTGTGATGTAAAAGCAAACTGTCTTTGTATACCTCTCATTAGAGAAGAAAGTGTTAATTGTTTAGGAGTTTCAATTGCCAGTCATCTAAAATGGAATTTACATATATTGCGCATGAGGAATACTTTAAGAAAACATCTTGAAGAGTTGTTCTTCTTAGAAAATTATTGATATCAAATCATTGAATTGAATTGAAAAATTATTTATTTAAGCGGGCGATGTTCAGCCTATGGCTGCTCTGCCACCTAACCCTTGTCCAAAGAATACATTGAGAAAAAAATAGATACATAGACAAGAATAAGAAAAAAGGTTACAAAATCATTTGACTATAGAAGGTAAAAAACAATAGCGAACATATGTAAATTTTAAGCAAGGGAATCAGTTGGGAAACAACAACAAAGTGAGAAACATATAAGCATACACACATAAACTAACACGGATACTGTACATACAATACACAAAAGGATAAAAAGTTACGAGAAAGTCAAGTTAAACACTATTTGACGGAACAGGAAAAAAAAAAGCTACGTGAAATTTCGTTGTTCAAATTATGCTATGAATATCATGTGTGCTTGAGCTTACCCGCTGTGGACATAGTAAGTACGTGTTTAATGCTTTCTTGAAGGCATGAAATGTTTTAAGTTCCATTATGGAATTAGGTACAGTATTCCATGACCTGGCGGTGAATATTCAAAATGATGCGCTTGTTTGTTTAAGCCGATGACGTGGAATATCTAAGTTCTTATTTCGGCGTGTCGAGTAAGAATGAAAAGCAGATCTATTTATTAGCTTTCTATACAGATATTCGGGACATTCTGTTTTAAGAATTTTAAAAACAACACAGCAATAGTGTAAATACCTTCTTCTTGACATTGTCAGTAAATTGTTGTTATTGAGAACTGGCAGAATATGTTCAAATTTTCTTAAGCGAAAAGAGAAGCGAACACAAGAATTTTGTACCTCTTGTATCAACTTAGCTTGGTTTATTGTAAGAAGTGGACCATAGACAGTATCACAATAATCGAATAAAGGTAGTACCAACATTTGTGTGAGAAGGAGTCTTACATCTTGTGATAAGCAGTCTCGAATTTTATAAAAAATTCTTAACACCCCTACGGCTTTGGAACATTGGGTAGACACATGTTTGTTCATGGTTAATTTCGCATCGATTTCTATTCCAAGATTTTTTATGTATTCTGAATACTTAATGTTTGAGTCCATTAACTGTAAGTCTAAATCGTAAGGCGTGATTTTATTGAGTTGTTGAGAAGTTCCCAGAACAGTGTACGTACATTTTAGCGGGTTAATTACAAGTCCATTATTAACGCACCAGCTACTGATTGCATTTAGGTCTTGGTTAAGACCTTCAACCGCTTTCGATATGTTCTCAGGTAGTGTTGTTATGAGTAATTGGGTGTCATCGGCATAACACTGAATTTTTGCATGTTTGATAACTGATACCATATCTGCGGAATATAGAGTGAACAATAATGGTCCCAGAATCGAACCTTGTGGAACACCCCTGTCAACAATAATTGCTTCGGAAACTTTATATTGCTGAGTATGCAAAGTAACCTGTTGTTTTCGATTTAACATATAGGAACTGAACCATTTTAATGTGTTGTCAGAGAAGTTATAGTATTTCAATTTTGCTAAAAGAACACCGTGATGCACAAGTTCAAATGCTTTTAAGAGGTCCAATAGAACTAATATAACTACATTTCCGTCATCTAGTGCACGTAACGCAAAATCAGTAATATCAAACAAAGCAGTGGAAGTGCTATGCTATTTACGAAAGCCAGATTGGACAGACGGCAGAATGCCAGCGCTATCAATATGAGAAATAATTTGTTCGGACACTAACTTCTCGATTACTTTAGAAAATATTGGCAATATACTTATTGGTCTAAGGTCATTAATGGATTTTATAACAGTCTTTTTTGGTAACGGTAAAACTTTAGCTAGTTTCCACGCAGTAGGGAAACTGCCTTTAGTCAATGAGTGGTTCATTATGTGTGTTAAAGGAGATAAGATGGCAGGCAAGGCTAGTTTCAGCATCCTGCCAGTAATGTCATCATAGGCAGCTGCATTTGACTTAATGCTATACACTGCCTTTCTTACTTCATCTTCATTCACAAGTCTTAATGTGAATGGTTTACTACAAGTGGGATGCGTGAGTGAATTGTACCGATTGATTTGTTGATCAAACTTAAAGTTGCTCGTCAGCGAAATATGGTATGAGCTAGCAAAATGATAGTTGATAAGGTTAGGATCATTTAGTTCTTCAGGAAGCTCCAAACATGAGTTTTTACGCCCTATTCCAAGTTCACGCAGTGTCTTCCACGTATCTTTGGTACTTTTAGCGCAATTTACACGATAAGTAAAATAAGGAGACTTCTCTTGTCTTATTACTGCAGTAGTAAAGTTACGAAGTTCTTTATATTCATCCCAGTGCTGCTGCAACCTAGTGCGTTTAAACTTCTGATGTGCACGATCGCGAGGTTTTATCGATAGCTTTGTGTTACTGGAGATGTATGGCAATTTGTTCTTCGTGATTCTAACTATCCGTTTCGGAGCATGTAGGTCAAACAGACTAGTTACAGAGCTTTCAAGTAAATTAACTTTATTATCTAGATTTTCCTGTGCTTCAATTTGTTTCCAGTTGAAGAAAAGTTTCTTCCTTAAACGAGTTGTAATCACGATAATGAATATCAAAATGTTTTTTTTCTGCTGAGGCTTTTGAAGATTTAGGGTAACATACGTTAAACAATGATCCGATGAACCGATAGGTGAACTGATCCCACATGATTCGACCAATTCAGTTCTTTCAGTAATGATCAAATCGAGTAACGATTCACCATACTTCGTTATTCTGGTTGGTTCTTTAAGTAGTTGAGCAAGGTCAAAACTATCCAGAATGGACTTTAAGTACTTCGTTTCAGCTTGATCCGGACACAGCTGATTGCAATTTAAGTCACCCAATATGTAAAGACTATCGACTTGTGGATATAAATGTGTTATAAAATCTTCGAGAACAGATAACTTACAATAAGGGGTACTTGGTGGTCTATATACCGATATCATATCTAACTGAAGCGAGTTTACCCTAACAACCACAAGAAGACATTCAACTTCCTCTGTTTTCTGTATTTGAACAAGTTTAATATTTAAATTTTGAAGATAATATTCTATAATTCCCCCACCTCCTTTATGTTGCCTATCTTGTCGAAGAATAGAATACCCATGTATTTCATTAATGCGTGTATCTAATGATTGATCGAGCCAGGATTCTGTAACTACGAAAATTGCGCACTGCATTTCCGAAAGCAATAGCCGTAATTCATTTATTTTGGGAATAATGGAACGGACATTAGCGTGCATCATTATGAACTGAGACCTTTGTAGTATGTTTGCTATTCCCTGAATCTTACCATGCGGAATACTCATTGCGGTACTCGTTCCAGTATTTAAGTGGGCAGGAATGCTACCTTGTAACAGACGTACATTACCGGTACTCATAGACAAGTTTCGGCAAACCTTTCTCTATGCAACCACATATAACGAAAAACCGTTAGCGAGTAAGCTCTTAGAAAGTAAACCGGTAAAGAATTTAGATTTGCACTTTGTACAGTTACACAACTGAACTTCCGAAATTACATCAAAACTGAATTTTTAGTACAAGTAAAAATTAAAATTACACTAAAGATACACAACTGAAGACCAAAGAATACTAACACACATGAAAAACTAACATACACATTTACAAATAAGAAACCGGTAAAGAATTTAGATTTCCCCCTTGTACAGTTACCCAACTGATTTTCCTGTATTACTCCAAAACTAAAAATTTTAAATCATTACCATCAGAACTAACAAAACATCAACACACCACCAAACTTACTATCTTGTAACAAAAATTTAAAATAAAAGACCTATACACATTAAAAAAGAAAAACAAACAAGCCGGTTTTATTAAAACTTGTGTTCGTTAAAAAGTCTAAATGGCAATGATGTAGAAGCAATACTATGTAAACAATTTTGTTATGGATAACGAGACAGCAGCAAACTAATGATTACTCGAGAAAAAGACTCACGAGCAAAGGTAAATATGGTTGTCCGCAAATCCGATGCAAACATACGGCACCTGATTGAGCATGAAAATATATGGAGATAACAAAAATTTCAGCTAATAAGGACCATAGAGAGCGGAGCTAGGGAAGAGGAAACATTCAATGGCGGCAAAATTAGAGAAAGGCAGGAATGACGGTGAAAGTTAATATCTTGCAAAGAGGAAGAGAAAGCTAACCAAAAGGAACATACCAACAATAAGAATGGCATCAAAGACTAGGAAAGACCATAAACAGGGTTGTCAACTTGAACGCAGTGTTACCAGCTCTGCAGAAAGTTGAGATATCGGATATAGCACAAGATAGCAATTCAGGTACATGAAAATGGAATAAGTAACACAAAAGACAATAGGGAAGACTGTGGACACATGCGTGAAAAGGGTGAACGATAGTCGTGCGTAAATATCGGATGCGCGTAAATACAAATAGAGCAATACTCACCCTTTGTAGTTTAGCTGTAGTTGACGTGAAGATCGCGAATGAATGCGTGGTTAACACAGAGACATTTCTCGTAGTTAGCACAGCGGATGAAAGCAAGCTGGTCACACGCATCCCTGCAGCTTTCGTCAAGTTCTATTTCGAGGCAATATTCGAAAGGTGTTTGAAATTGTCCAGGATGTACACTGGAGTAGCCACATTTTGAAGAACTCAAAGCGGATCATCTTTTGGAATTTCTTTGCATAAAACATGTAATGAACAAAGGACTGAACGCGAAGAAAAGTCTCACGTTGCCACACTTTAATGGTGGATCAGAACACCAATTTATCTGTGATGAACATCACCATGTTTTTGAATGGACGAAAGAAGAACACAACTGCAGGTTAACTGACAACAAAACATAGTTGCACGTCTTGCAATTAAGATCAAAAACACTGAACTGCTGAACAAGACTATATTATACGTAAAAAATAAAATACACGTAACCTTTCGACCTTCTACCGAAGATCCTCATCAGACATACACTCTTTTTTTTTTAACTGCAGGTTGTACAAGGCCTGTAGTTTCGCAGGAATCAGCTTCTTATAGAACTCAACACCGGCAGCAACTGTCCTGTTGTAAAGATCACCATCCTTGTTTTCAGACCAGGAGTCAACCAAAAGCAAAACACGATCTTTACCCTGCAGATTGGGCCACAAAACTTGCTCCACGGATATTTGCAAATCGCGTTTGGTCATATTTGCTGATCTACTTGCATACACATTAGCATTAGCAAATTCAGCGGCCATGCTCGCTGGAAAGTGACCACTAGTCTCCGCAACAAGAACATACATGTGCGGAAGCAGTGTGCCATCCATTCCAATTACCGTCATAATCATACAGTATATAAATGCGACATTGGGGCGCTTGAACCCATGGCACCAAAGACTGGGTTGCTGCCCTGCATGGCAGAAGTTCTGCCAGAATGGAACTCTTTATCAAATCTGGACTGATCGTATTAAGGACCTGCTCTGGAGCCAACTCGTGCTCTGCAATGAAACACTTGATCTCATGAACGAAGTCTGCGGCGGTTGTTTGAACAGCAGCAACATCAACGTCGACTCACGTACTAACTTTATGTGTAATCTTGCGCGAAACTGTGACCCATGATATGGACGCTGTGAATGATAAGGTGTTGTGTGGATCAATTTCTTTCTTAATATTCATGGCCCAGATGCGTATTGTGCGGTCGTGAAAAATTGTATTGCACTGTCTCATTGCGATTAAATACTCACGTACAGCATTAGCGTTTTTGTGAGGAATGCCGGCGTCTGCAAGGCGTTGTGTCTTTGCAAATTTTTGCAAGACTGTTTTATTTTTAATTTTGCGTTTTTTGCCGTAACGGAAGTGATTTTCAGACGCGGTGACATATCAATCGCTAATTCTGGAGGACACAACTGAGGGAGCTCCGGCCCTCTGGGCTGCTTGGTCCAGTTCTTGTATGTATCAGGAAAGTAATTATCCGGGAATTTTGTGAAAGGTTTCTTTGGTGGTGATGGAGCATAAGATGACAAAGTACTGCTTTCGTGGTGCTCAACGACTGATGGACTTCGCTCTGGCAGCAACGTGGTTCCTTCTGCTAACACTGTATCATCATCGAAATCACTTTTAATGTCCTCATCGTCTGTGCCATCTTCGTCTATCATTAGTGTGTTAAACTCATCCACAAGAACTTCTTCGTTACACAGCTGCGTTTTAATCTGTTGTGCAACGAGACGTTCCTACCGCGTTGGAGTTTCCTGACACATTCGCTAACAACTTAACAACCACAGCTTATAGCATTCTGTACACATATAATGCGCCTAGTAAATCGCACTCTTGTCCCCCTACACACTACACAGAACCACTTCAATATCTCGCTCTCACTTCTCACAATATCCATGCTCTACCTACGTTCAAATCCCTCCTTTCTCCTATTCCAAGTATGAACCATAGAAGGTCAATTGACCTGTTGTGTCGTATGTTTGTTAATATACCATTAACACAACTACCCACATCTTGTTTACATAGCAGCCTTCACACAGTACCACTTCACTCTGTGTCCAATAACACTATCTGACTTTCGTGGTCGAATGCTCACACACAGAAACACCATTATTCGCTCGCACTTACTCCTATCACCGCAAGTGCTGGTTCCGTCTAGCGCCTTTAGGTCCCATACTCTCTGCGCACTTTCTACATGTACACGCCCTTTCTACTCGCGTTGCCTGTGCCCAATAACATGGCACATTACACCGCACCTCTAGTAATTTGTAGTACCACGTCACCTGGTCTTGTTTATACTGCAGCGGCAACTATGTGGTCTTTTCTTCCAGTCGTTTTGTTTTTTGTTCTAGCAAAGGGGACAGAGTAGAGTTTGAGTCTCCAACTCTTAGATCACATCTCCTCTTCAGGTGAGACTAGGACAGGGGGAAGGAAGCTGTTCTGGATCGCGCGATGGTACCATCCCGGCATTCGTCTGGTGGGGCTGCGGCAAATCACGGACAACCTTTGTCTTTCCTCACGTGTGTTATTCACGCGCGACTATACTTCACCCTTTTCACGCATGCGTACACAGTCTTCCCTATTTTTTTTGTGTTACTTATTCCTTTTTCTTGTGCCTGAATTGCTATCTTGTGTTATATCCGATATCTCAACTTTCTGCAGAGCTGGCAGCACTGCGTTAGAGATGGCAACCCTGTATATGGTCTTTTCTAGTTCTTGATGCCTTTCTTATGGTTGGTATGTTCCTTTTGGTTTGGTTTTCTTTCCGTCTTCGCAAGATATTAACTTTCACCGTCATTCCTGCCTTTCTCTAATTTTGCCACCATTCAATGTTTCCTCTTCCCTAGCTCCGCTCCCTATGGTCCTTAGCAGCTTAAATTTTGGTTATCTCCATATCTTTTATGCTCAGTCAGGTGCAGTCTGTTTGCATCGAGTTTGCGTGACAACCATATGGTCCTTTACTTGTCACACACAAGCTGATGGCCGGCCGGTTAGCCTTGCGGTCTGCGGCGGTAGGCTAACGGTTCGAAGGTCCCGGTTCGAGTCCCGGCAGGGGCATGGTTGTGGATTTTAATAGCTAAGAGGCTAATCGTGACGGGCCGAAGTCCAAAGTTACTAGACTGGCCCATAAGAAAAAATAAAGTTTACCAAAGTTTTACAAGCTTCTGTGAGTCGAAATAATATGCAAACTTGTAAAGTACAAATTTAAATGAATTTCAATTTCAGACTTCAATATAGAGTTATTGCAATGTGGACGATAGTAACAAATCATTTAAAATGTAAAGTTCAAACACAGAACAAAATACATCGTGTGCACTAAATCCAATGGCAGATCTTGTCAACAATTGAATTTTTCATATGCAGAAAGGTGATAAGTGACAAAAAATTTACAGGAAACATAAAAATCTTAATAGCTCTTACAAATGTGAATGTTAAATAAAAGAAGAAACACGTTTCATTCTTACATACATGAAGTCGTGGATTCGACCTCAGCAGCCGACCATCCTGATAGAGGTTTTTCCAGGGTTCTTCCTCAGTCAGACAAGGCAAATACCAGGATGACACTTTCAATATAGGCCCTCTCCGACACCTTCCGAATATTTTCACCTTTCCTATCCCGGCCTGAGCCTTAGATGCCTAAAGACCATAAGTAAAATTCAAACTAAATTGAATTTAGCTTCTATTTTGGCATACAGATGCATTTAAAATTTGTGTACATATCAGTTGATATATTCCATACAGTACCGTTTTAGGGAATGGACATTTCCGTTTTCCCCGTCCTTATATATTTTAGTTTGTTTGTGTACAACGGATTAAATAACATATAATGTTTTTGAAATTTAAGCGCTACGGTTTTCCGTTACGTAGAAATATAGCATGAAATACTGAGAATTCAATCTCCTACGTCATACAATGAAAATCATACTCTGATTGGTTTGACGTAATCAGTCCGTTGTATTTCCGTAGCTATATGCTTCTCCCTATGTTACGTTCCTTATTCAGAAGTTTGAAGACAAAAAAACAAAAAAGAGAAAGAACATTTACATCATCACTTAACGAAATAATTAATGTACAAATAAGTTTAAACACCAAAACATGTTTTTAATAACAGAAATTGCTCGAAACATAGACAGGGGCAGTCTTAACTTGCAATGTTCTTCTTATCGCTCGTTCGTGCAACTGTTCATATCTTGTAAATTTAACTCAGTTCGTTAGCGCATGCAACTTTTAATTTTTTATACTTTCACCTAAGGCTGTTCGAATCCTATCAATGGCCGTGTTTTATTTTACTTCACGAAACGCAAGAGTAACTTCAATGTGAAAGTTTCAATTTACGTTTTTGTTTCTTACATGCTTTTATTATTATTTTATACAATGACATATTAAAACTATTCAATACATTCACGTCCTACAAGTACGTTAAATTGTTAACAGATGGCAGCAAGGAGCACTATTAATTCATGTGCTTTTAAGTTCTTGAAAAATACTTCACTAGCATTCATCAAAAAAGTATAGGATTGTCGGATGTAAAAACCCACATTTTTTACAGAAAAAAGAGGTAATTCTTTTTAAATACAAGAGTTCTAAAGAGCATTATTAGAAGATATCTTATGATTTAATCATGGAAATGAAAAAAGAAAAGATTATATAAATTAGTGTTGAAGCTACCAAACTATATCAATATCTTAAAAAGTATTAAAAGTAAAAATCAATTTTAAATGAATAAAACGAACTAAATGACGTGTTAAGGCATACAGAAACGCTATTCACCAATTATACTATTTCCTTCGATCCATTTTTGCGATCTCTTTTTAACAATACTAACAAATCAAATATCATTTGTATGTTAATAACAAGCAGTCGGAAGACTGATTACGTCATAACATGGCGGCGCCCGACTAAGTGCAAGGTTGAGACTCTTTTGAAGCAAGTCTTTATAACTCTTGATAGATTCATCACAGAAAGAAAAGAAAATGTTTTCCGTAGTCTGCTTTAATAGAAGAATTTTTATTGCTATAAAAAATACTACCGGAAATGTCCATTGTTGTAAATCAACGTTTCTCAACCTGTGGTCCGTGAAGATGAGACAGATGGTCCGCAGGCAAACTTAAAAACGAAATTCTAAGTGATTACTCCCTTTAATACTAAACTTAAGTGTGATTTTACTGTTTCCGTAGGTATTTATAACACACCCCAACATTTATATTATATTAAAAATGGCATTGCATGCCCCGAATTTCAGAAAAAAAAACCATTAATTTAAAAA
This sequence comes from Lepisma saccharinum, assembly GCA_022664845.1. Classification (NCBI taxonomy): domain Eukaryota; kingdom Metazoa; phylum Arthropoda; class Insecta; order Zygentoma; family Lepismatidae; genus Lepisma; species Lepisma saccharinum. The sequence goes on from JAGDQP010004283.1 coordinate 56,685, forward strand.
AATAGTTCCACACAACTCAGTGGTCCGTAGAGTTGTTCCAGACATATTACTGGTCCTTGGATTTCGAAAGGTTGAGAAGTACTGCTGTAAATGAATGTAAACACCTTGTCTGTATAAGTAATACCAGCGGCCGACCACTCTGACTGGGTTTTTCCATGTGTTTTCCTCAGTTACATCTAGCAAATTGCCCGAATGGTATCGTTTATTAACTTAGGCCCTGGCGGACTCTTTCCAAATATTACCTTTTTCCGGTCTGAAACACATATGACTAAATCCTATAAATAAATTCAAATAAAGCGTAATTAGAATCAATCATAGATAATTCAAACGATGAACTAATAACGATAATTCAAACGATTATTACTTCCTTAAAAATTGGTACTACAGAAAAGGATTAATATTCTAGCATTAATTCGCAATAGTGTTCTGCAGTGTAGTTTCTGTACATTCGTCTAACAAATGGCCAAAATCCCTGTCACAGGGTAGGAATGAATGTCTACGGATCGAGAAGTATTCAGTAATAGTCTTAAATATTTTCCGTTCGGTTAGGGCCGCAGAAAAACGTTATTCCTGTTCTGTCCTCTACACCCATCACTAAAGTTGATTAGATTTTCAGTACCTTCAGCGTTATACCCGTTAAAGTAATCTAAAAGAAACATGCATACGTCATCAGAGGTTTTTTTTTGCCTATACCTTCATGAAACAAGAATAGTTCTCTCTTATTAGTATTTCAAGTGATTTCTTAAGTATACTAAGTGTACTATGTTTTTCGTACCTTACTGTAGTACCTTCCCCTTGATTTTTGCCAAAATGCAACATCATATTGAAGTTAGGCCTACGAGTATTGTCCCATAATTTTTTTTTAACTCTCAGCGATTGTCAGGATCAGCAAACATAACGTGACTCCATAGGTACCATTCTACGAACTGTACAGGAATGTGACATGTATCACCTTTCCCCATCTTTTCGCATAGGTATTATATCTACCTTATACGAGTTGATTGCCGTACAAAAGTCAATTTTTCAAAAATTTGTTACAATATCACTTTTTTTTGTGTATGCCGATTCAATTGTCAATATACTGTATATTTGTAGGCGTATCAACAGCTCGATTCTTGTTTAGTGTTTAGCAGTCGAGTAATCGATATGGAATACTTTCTAAGAGGTATCCGTTGTGCAAATGTCTTCTTTGGTTAAAAAATAAATAAAAAAATGAGCATACGTCATTATTTATTGATATATTGTCATTTATGTACCTCTATCTAGCTTCGAAATTACGAATATAGAGACATACAGTGTACATTGGAACTTTTTCTCTTGTTTTCATGTTAGATGCTGCTCTCTGCAGCTCTGCACTGGTGCATAGATATATAGACAGGCATCATTACATTGTAAAAGAACTTTTATTCCCTAAACTATAAAATCAACTATAATTTCTCATGAATGTTTGCTTGTCAGCCAATTGTATTTTCTCCTAATTTACAGAGCTCATGATATATTTTAATGTTACTGAACAATTACTAATTACATTTCCGGAACTAAGATTACCATGATATGTCTTTGGTCTTACTTTTCTTTTGCGCTAAACACTTGTTTCTGATGGTTCGTTAATCTCAATCGTTTGCTTCACCTCTCTCTCTCTCTCTCTCTCTCTCTCTCTCTCTCTCTCTCTCTCTCTCTCTCTATTCCGATGAATGGCAGAACAAGCTTGAGGCGACCTCTACTAACTTACTTAATTAGCTTTCGTTCGGAAGTTGAAAGGCTTGGCATCTTCTCATAACGTCTTCTACCTACAATTACTCGTAACCCATTCTGTCAAGTACAGATTGCGGATGGTTTTCTCCTTTGATACAGACTTTAATGCATGATTTTTTTTTCTTCCTTTTTTTTCATCTTGTTCGCATTTCTTTGCTTTTCCCTTCTTGTTATCGTTTCTTCATCTTTTTCTTTCTTTCTGATTGACAAAGAAAAAAAAGACTAATCATTTTTCTTATCGAATAGCAAAGAACACAGTTCAAACAAACTAAGAGAAAAAAGTCTTTCCATAAAAATATTCTTTTCCTCAACCTAAATTAACTTCCTTTTCTTAGTTTTATAAAACATAATTCTATTTCTGAACGCTTGTTCAACAACCTAAAGTACTCTTAGGAAATTTTACCTTCTTCACAAAAAATTAAGTCATCGATAACTAACAGACTTACAGGTCAAATAGGTTTAACGTTTTGGGATTAAATCTACGCAGAAAACAAAATTCAACATCAATCCGCTCCAGTTCCTATCTGTCTATCCATTGGGTTGGTGCATAAATTCTGTCGGCCGAGAAAGGAGATGCTTACATGTATGAAGCACGAAATTCATCAACATTATGTGTAAAGCACGGAACTCAATCTTGCAAACTGTGAATATTATACCAAATTTCACATTGCTTATGTCGATTTTACATGTTTGACCTGATACAGTATTTCCAGTTTGAAATGCTTTCTTATGTGCTTCACAATGCTTATCAACACTGGGGAATACCAAATATTCAATAAACCGTCTTAGTGTCATTAAAAATATGCCAGGTTTGCGACACTGAAAAGTTGATGATATTACATTTTAACTCGTTATATGTACCGTATTGATATAAATCAATTATCAAACACTAAATATTACTTTAATGCATACTTTATGATTTACCGCGACATAATATTTATATTTAACATTGTACGAAAAAAACTCGTTTTCGGGCACCGAATTGGAACCCCTTTATCTCGAAAACGAAGCGAAATTCGACAAATGACAAAGATACCTTTTTTCCTTGTTTCAAGAATTCATCTGCGAAGTTTGGCTGTCGAATTCAGTTTCGGTGCTCCAAACGACAACCAAATTCAAATTTGGAGTTTTCAAAAGAAACTTAAATTTCTTGGTTAGCTCTGCAATTGGGTAGCTAATTTTTACGTATGTTGAATAGCTTTAAGATCTCTTTCCAATGGTTATAAAAATTTTCTGCTTTCGGAGCGCACTTCTCGATTGTGTCCCTTGTAAAACTTTAATTACAGAAAGGAACAAGCCGGATTTCTTAGTAGATTTATTAAAATGGTAAAGGTATTCTTTGTGCGTCAATATCTCAGGAGGATGTGGAAATATCACTGCATAAATTATCGACTACAAAACGAAGTGAGGTGGCGTGGTCAGTCCCTCGCTCGATCACTTTTACCTTCCAAGGTTCCCAAAAGTACCAAGTATAGTCTGGTTCTCAATTTTATAGAAGACTGAGGGCATGTCAGAGCGCTAGGCATAAGAGACTGAAGAAACGTCTTCCGGGTCCAGACCTGGATTTGAACCCGGCTGCCCGATTTGTAGTCAGATCGTCTGAGCCACGGCGGCTCTTTTATCATAAAGAATAACATAAAACTTTTGGATGCAGGGTCATTCCATGACCAATCATCCAATTTTAGACAAAAAAAAATGGATTGCACCACCATTTTAAGAAATCTTTATTTTTCGTATGTAGGTTCGCACATATCTGAAGATATCATAACCAATTTTGAAAATAAAAAAAAAACATGTTATCCCCTTATTTCTCATGGCGGGCGGCGTTTTCTAATCCCGTATACGTATACGGAGACCTGGATATCAGAACAGCTAGAGAGCTGAAATAAACACTCTTGTGAACTGAACTGAAGTGTATTTGAAGTTGCTTAATCACCTTTTCTCAAAGTGAATTCCTTTTATCCAAAAATTAGGCTGAAAAATGAGTAACAATTGAATGAAATTAGATTTTTACGCCAATTTTTGTGGGTCAAGGAGTTGAATATTAGGCTGCATTTTTTTTATATTTAGACCGACCAACCGCTGCATACAAGAAACCATGGTCTTAAATGACACCCCTTCTTTTTCTACGGGAGCCCTTTGCAAAAAATTCCGGAATTGAGGTACAAATATCTCAGATGGGTCCTCATGAAAAAATCTTAAATTTAGGGTCAAGGAAGCCTTCAATGTGCCCAACTTACAGTAGAAATTTCAATGTTTATTTGGAAATGGTTTGGTTAGTACAAGCGGATTTTCTTCGTCATACTATGCAAATGGGAATGTGGCATCTTCAAAAAGACCACCATGTTCTTGTAAAGGACTTGAATAAAAGGCTGCATTTTCTTTTGTGATGTTTAGAACTATCAACAGGATGACTATATACAAAATACAGTTATTCCTGAATCATACAGCTTTTTCACTCGGAGGACCAAACATGGCCCTTTGTCGAAAAATGCCGGATTTTGAGCTTAAATATTTCAAATGGGTCATCATAAAATAATGTGAAATTTGGTCTGAAGGAAGTCTTGTATGTGCTCAAATCACAGTAAAAATTGCAATTTTTCTTTTCTAGTGCTTTCGTCAAAAAGATAGTTTATGAGAGTTAAAATTGCACCTTTCAAGTAGCGTAGTAACATGACACATATAATACGCTGGCACTGACCAGACCACTTAGAAATAAAAGTTGCAATTTCGGTTGTGATCTGATCACAAACAAGGCTTCCTTGACACCAAATTTCATTTTTTTTTTCTTGAGGACCCATCTGAGATATTTAAGCCCGAAATCCGGCATTTCTCCACGAAGGGCCATGTTTGAACAACCGTTGATAAAAATATGTATAATTCAACACAACGATTTTTTTGTATACAGACACTCTGTTGATAGTTCTAAATTCTATAGCCTTATATCCAACTGCTTCACAGAAAGAACGGTGGTCTCTGTGCAGATATCACTTTTGAATTGCATAGTACGTATGACGGCGGAGAAAATCCACTTGCACTGAGCAAACCACTTTGAAATAAAAATTGTAAATTTTTGCTGTGAGTTGGGCACTTACAAAGCTCATTTAACACTAAATTTTCGATTTTCGTCATGAGGACCCATCTGAGATATTTAAGCCCGAAATCCATATTTTTTTCGCAAAGCGTCATTTTTGATCCCCCGTAGAAAAAAAAATGTAATTTAAGGCCATGATTTTTTGCATGCAGACACTCGATTGGTAGTTCTAAATATCACAAAAAATGGTAGCTTTATATTCAACTCTTTCATCCCAGACATTGGTTTAAAAATTCAATTTTATATAATTTATTCCTCATTTAGCGGTCATTTTTTTTTAGAATAAAGAAATTCATTTTGAGAAAGAAGGGCAATGGAGAGGTGCATGTAGAAGTAACTAGGAGGGACAAGAAGACAAATAAGAATTCGCTTTCAAACAAAGGTAGAAGATGTAATCAAAACTGAGAAGAACATGAAATAAAGATAGGACGGTCTCAAAATTAGTCATACAGATGAAAGTTGAACGAGAAATGTTCGACATTAGATTTCCAGAGAAATGATACTAGCTAGAAGACAACGAAACACAAGATCGATAGATAACATCAAGCGTTTTCAGAAGCTACAGTCAAGAAGACTTGTTGGAAAAAAAATGGAGAAGAACTCCATCCAGGAAGGGATTAAAAAATTGTTGAATTTATATACAGAGATGGAGACAATATCCCTAGAACCAACAAAAAGTCCATGTGAGTTTCAAGAATACGAATCTAACAAAAATTTAGATTTTAAATGTCAGAGGTTTTGCACAAAGACGGTAAAATTGTGCTTTACTGCTAATATCTAGTCATGACAGATTGTTTTTGGCCTGGTTCAGCAACCAAAATAATTCGTTGGGCAAATTTGCGCTATAGGTTTTTTGAAGAAGAAAGACCAAGGAGCCAAACCTAAGGTTTCCCAGCAATTCTGCCTAACCATGGCGTTAACCATTTTGATAGACGAGCATTCGCGGATTGACAAACTTTTATGCTACTTTGAGACATAGTTAAGCCGCACTCACATTTTATACTCGGTGTGGTCATACTAAAGGAACTCTTAAAGGTATACCAAGGGGATGATGCTGATCTGCTTGTACATGCCTTGTAAGTTTGGGTACATGCCTTGTAAGACAAGAGAAGGAAAATCGTCAACTAGGACTAGATGAGAATACTAAACTTATCTTCGAGGACCTTTCTCTTTTGACAGAACCGTAATGATGTCATAGAAATTTCCGAGAGAAAGAAAACCTGGTGCTGAAAATTGAATTTTCCTTATGTGATCGCAGTGTATGTACGTTGAGTATTGTGCATTGTAGATGGAAAAGATGACGATGTTGCGTCTCCAGCGCTCTTCCAGCAGAAAGAAAAAGAAAGATGAGTTTGACGAACATACATAATATCTTCCATCCTCGTATCTCTTCTTAAGATTATATAAAAGAAACAAGAGTCACTCCTTGGATTTACATAATTTATGATATACCAAGTTCCCTTCACAATTTCTTAGGACGGGATTATATAGTTTATTACAGTAGGATTATAGCTTTGTCTCTGCATATATTTTTTCTTTATCATCTTCACTGTTCTCCTACCTTCTCCTTTTCACTATTTCCTCCTCAAGATTTTCATACTTTACATTTCATCCGCCAAGAAAATGGAGGTTTCTCTTAGTTTTAGTCTATCCTGTCTTGAATTGTCCTCAAAGCACTTACTCACAGAAGGTCGTCCTCCCAAGGGTAATGTTACAAGCCAGCGAGCTACGAATATTCGTGGAAAACGCAGAAGGCCAAGCCTAAGGTAGATTAGTTTGTTGGTTGGCAGGAGAAAATGAGAGAGAGAGAGAGAATGAAAGAGAGAGATTGAGTTCTGACAACACCAGCGAAGCAAAGCTGTTGGTTCGTTCGTTCGTTCGTTCGTTACAAAAGTTGCTAAAAGAGTTGTCGTATCGTAAAGAGACTACAGAATGGAGAAATGCTGGAACTTTGGTCTTAACCGGGAAAGGAAAGGAGGGATGGATGGAGATGAAGAGAAAGTGCTGGTATATGAAAAGAGAGAAAGATAGAGAGATGGCCGATAGCGTTAGCACACTATCACTTTAGTAAATGAGTTGTAACAGAGAGTGTTAAAACATATACATGTACTGTTCACGTATATGTGTGTGTGGGTGAAGGTAGGTGTAAGTACTTACAGCTCAGGTAACTAAAACTTCAGGCACTGACGAAGAGAACTTGATTTTCACGTTAACTGCAAACTAGGTTTAGGCAACGCTCCGTGTACCATATAATATACGTCACCCTGGAATTGACTACAGCTTTAAGGCATCAGTTAGCTTCTCTAAAGTTAATAGAAATTATTTGTTCTGTGCTTCTTTACTTTTTTTTGACAGAGTACTTCCTAGAATCCACCTACAGCGGCAAACTCTGTATTTGCTGGATGATAATTTAATTCACAATAGCTCCCAGTTATTTGTCAAAGAGGATCTGATATTAATGTTATCAATATGAATGTAATATGGATACTGAGTTGATGTTTATGTTCAATTAATCTAAATAGTTGTAATACTTCCGACAATTGACCACCTAAGCCAGTTCTGTGAATCTACATGTTTCCTGTAACCAATAACACTGTTAAAGGAGATGTACTTCTAGGTCACTCAAAATTATAGACAATGTAAAATGAACACGCTTTCTAAGACCGATATGTCGCACAATGTGAAAACACTATTTTTATATTCGATATGGATTTGAAGTAAACGTTTCGTATGTTGCGCTTTCGAAGTATATTGGTGTGATGTCAGATTGTACAGTTTCCGACTTTAAACGTTTTCCTAACGGTAATTTTTTATGACTCTGAGTGTACAACTTTTACAACACCCAAAATGAACCAACTTTTGGTCACATTTCTGTAAACATAAAATGTACAAATAAGTATTTACAAGGTAGAATGTAGGTTAATAAAAGCTTCTGGTATCCTACGAAATAAGTAAAAAATATACATAAGAAGGTATTTGAACTTGATTTATTTTTATTTTATGGGCTTTATCTAAGAATCAGGCCGTGATAGGAGAGGGTAAAGGATTCGGAAAGGCGTCAGCCAGGGCCTATGTTGAAGGTGTCATCCCGGCATTTGCCTGGTGTGACTAAGGAAAAAAAACTGAAAAACCTCTGTCAGGATGGTCGTCCGCTGGGATCGAACCCACGACCTCGCGAATGCTACGCCAACACTCAACCACTGAACTGCTTGGTATGAGGAGGTATTATACAGGGTGTCTTAGACCATCTGAACACCTCTTTTATTACAAAAAATAACAAAAACGGAGAAAACTAAATCGAGTATGCTCTATCGAATGGTAATATTCGCAACTTCCAGTGCTGACCGTAAGTGATCTATCTTGAAGTTGAGTTTCTTTTAAATGGAACATGGTATTTTTTATATAAGATTTTAATTCTAGATAAAAAAAAGTAAAAAACTTCCGTCTGAAATGTTGTTATAACAAATGCCTCCATTGGCGTTGAAATTATTTAAAAAGTGTGTCAAAACGATGAACTGTTTTGCTGAGAGACCACCCGGACACCCCTTCAAAAATGAAGGGAATAAATTAATACTAAAACTAACAAAAACAGAGATAACTAAATCGACTATGCTCTATCGAATGGTAATATTCGGAACTTCCGGTGCTGAGCGGAAGCTATCAATTTTTGATATTTTAAAAAATTGAACATGTTATTTTTTTTTGATCAGATTCTGATTTTGTCAAAAATTAAAAAAAAAATACTTTTGGATCTGAAACACTTTTAAAGCAAATTTCTCCCTTCATCTTGAAATGACTGTCAAAGCGTGTCGAAAAGATAAACTATATAAATGCTCAGAAACCACAGATTCCAAATCATTTGACAATCAATGGAGGCATTTTCTGCCAAAGTGTTTTAGACAAAAAATTCTCAATTTTTAACATAGAATCATAATTTGTCAAAAAAATTAACATGTTCCATTTTAAAAGATCAACATCCGGTGTAAATGTGTCACTTCCGGTCAGCATGAGAAGTTGCAAATATCGCCATTCGATGGAGCATATCGATTATCTCTGGTTTTGTTAGTTTTTGTAGTAACTTCCTCCTATCATTTTAGAAGAGGTGTCCGGTGAGCTCAGACACCATATATATGATCTCCTGCGTAGCCTAGTCGGTAGCGCGCTCGACTTCAGTGCGAGCGGTCCCGGGTTCGATTCCCGGTGGGGGCTCAAAAATTTCGGTGTTGACCCAGCATTGTGAGGACCATTGGGGAGCTGCTTTGAATAAAAGACAGTGTCGATCACAGTGAGAGCTTCGGCTCTCCTCTCCCAACCCGTCTGGTCAGCGTGTTAGCAGTAAACCAACTCCTCCCTTCGGGTAGAGGCCTCATCCACTAGTGGATTGAATATGGCTGTGATTTATATATATATTAGCGTGTTGTATTGCAATTGATAGGTTTATTTCTTTAGGATATTTTTACGAAACCATAATGCAAATTGTTTTGGGTATCACTAAAAGCAGAATACAACGAAGGGGAAGGTGTGATTAATAGCAACATTGAAACTAATAAAATTGAATTGAATTGAATTAGGTTGAATGTACTGCAGAATATCACAGAAACACTTTTTCACATCACACACTCACACATACATACACACCCACACATGAACAGTGAACAGAAGACGAATAACTTCTTTTTTTTTCGCAAGAAAAAAATAACAGAGAACAGGACGTGTGTTTCCTGACCCCCTAGAGAGAAAAAGGAAGAAACAAAATTGCCGGTGTGCCCCCTAGAAGAAAGCAGAGAATTAAGTTAGAAGGAAATCTCCCACAGAGACCGAGAAAAGGAAACAGAAGGAAAAATGTAATAAAAGGATTAAAAACAGAAAGAAGGAAAGAGACAGAGATACCAGCGTCGAGACAGAAAAATTGTGGAATGGTTTCTTGAACGACTACGACACGCTCACTGATCCAAATCAAGCGTTGGACATAATACAGAAAGGAAACATTGTAAAACACACAGACTGTTCGTTATCCAAGGAGGATGGAATAGTTGTAGATTCGAACGCCTTTTTCGTTATTCTTTGTTATTTCGTTATAGATTTCGTTTTTGAGGCAAGAAAACATGTTGTCGGCTACATTTTTGGACTTCTGCTGTGATATTATGGTGTTTCAATACACAGAAAAACATGCTGATATGTTATCCTGAGTTCCACCAGTCTAGTGCTGAAATGTGAACTTGAACGGACGCTTACCCTCCCTCATCCGAGAGATGTCTTATAGTGGTTATTATATACCAATGTTGGTTAGTATCGCATGCAAGTACAACGCTTAATAGCCTTGAAACAGTTCAGGTTTCATATACATTTGATTGCGATTAGTGTTGGGTTAAGAACATTTTTGTAATCACTCGCAACTGGCAATACGATATTCGAGACATTTAGCTTCTCACGTGCACTAGTGTTTACTTCAGAATGCACAAGACTAGCAGGCATTAGACCGTCTAGCGTTAATAATTGTAAGTCAGTAAATAAACAACATTAAGATATCATTACACGATAGTTTAACATACATATTAGCAGTCTATAGAAATTCTATCCAGTTTGAACATTTTGCACTATCATTCCATAAGCGTTTAGTCATTGCATGTTCTATTTCCAATTTAAATTGACCACAGCAATCATGGTTGAATACATTGATGCACCATTCAATAAAATTTTAATTCGCTTGCCTCACATAAAATTCCATTTACCACCCTGGCAAGATGTATTGATCGAGAGATCAAAGAGCGACTCTCGATTTCGAAACTTGTTACAAAATTGCGTAAATTAAAAATGGTGACATAGGATTAACTTGGATGAAATTGATTATCTCTTATCGTAACCATGTATGGTTCATGACATCATTTGTCTCAATCATGTGACCACTACGACGTGATACAAAATGGTCGACAGTGATGTTCCGCTTCATCCGCATGATGTGATTGAATTTCCTGCTACTGATATTGACCACAAACTTTAGCGTGCATATTGAGATGCCTGCATGAATGCTAGGAGTATGAAACAAGTATCGAAAAGGTAGAAATACAAGCATCGGGGATGAATGAGTTGGCTCAGTGCTTAAGTCAGTTGAAGGATTGGAGAAGTAATTGGAGTGAACAATTGAATAACTTGAGAGATTGAGGGGAATTTATCCAGTCATTGAGTAGGCTGACAGTGAGTGAGTGCTGAGTGAGATGGTAAGCTGAATGAATAGCTGAGTAAGCCAATGTAGTGGCTGACTGAGTATTCCAGTGAGTTGAACAAATCGTTTAGTGAGTGTTCGAATGAGTTGAGCAAGTCGTTGAGTGAGTGTTTGAATGAGCTGACCAATGTGTGTTGAAGGAAGATTTGAATGATTGAGTGAGTGAAATGACTGTAAGTTGAGCAATATTTAAATGAGTTATAGTTGAGTGGCTGTTAAGTAGATGGTAAGAGATCAATTAAGTGAGTTGAGTGAATAGTTAATGAGTTGGTGTAGTGAACAGAAAAGGATTTAATGGGCCGAGAAATTTTTTGAATGAGTGGTTCAGTAAATTGAGTGAACTATTCAATGAGCTTAACCTAATATGACTAACCTGCTGTTGAAAAGGTATTGTTTTAAGAAAAGAAACATCTCATCTGAGAAAGTGTGCGTTAGCTTTCATGAGAAATATTGAAGATTTGATCATGTTTTATGCGAAGTAAGTAGACCATTGATGTTGTATGAAAGAGAATAAACGGTTATCTTCAGTACGCACCTGTTATTGACTATTAGGTTTAATTAATGATAGAACTATTGGGAACTGCAGCAATTTAGTGTACATAACATTCAGCGCCGGATCTAAGGGGGCAAAAGGAGGCACGTCTAGGGCGCAGCAAACAGCTAAAAATAAAAAAAAGCTCCTAAAAAAGGAAGTAAAATTGCGTATTAAATTGAAAATGGCCAAAAAGTTTTCAAAATTTCAATACTGGCGCTCTAATACTTTTCTTTTTTTTTTAATGTTATTCGATAAACCTACCACCTTCATCTTTAAAATTCAAAACCGCGATTCAAGTTAGGTAGGCGGTCTACTGCCTTACTGGAGTTAGCAATAGCGATACCACGACAGGCTCCAGAGAAGTTAACAAAAGTACATTACGTAGTGCGAGACAATTGTGGCCGTCGCGTCGGCCGATCGTGTTCTTTGGCTAAAAACAATGGAAACGGTGGTGGAAAGGGCGACAAAATTTAATTAACCTTGCCCCCAATAGAAAAATTTCTAGATTCGGCACTGATGTGTGTGTTTAGTCCAGAAGTTGGTATTTTCCATCGTCAGGCCTCTCAAATTAGAAGAATTTCATCAAAATATAGAAAACAACAGTCTTGTGTGGCATATTACGACTGGGATCTAAGTGAAGTATTCACCTCCCATACAGAAAATCATTTCTTATTAATTGAATTTATAGTTAAAATGGAGATATAACCTATTTTTCTTTCACTTAATATTTTCGTTTGATTAGTACAGCATTTGTATATTATTGTTCTTACGCATATCACGAATTACTGTTTGCTTGTGTTTGCTACGGTATATAGTAGATGTTGTACGTTGTGGAAGCAGTATATTAAAAATTGACTCACGTAGTTTATTATAGACGTAAGACAGGAATTTTTCTCTTGAAAGACAAAGAGACGGGAACTTATGTTCATAAAAAGTTTCGGCGAATCAAAGTTTCTTATTCTCAAATAAGGAATCAAAGATAAAAAAAAAAAAAAAACACAAGAAAGAGAAACAGCTCAAAGATTGCTGAGTAAATCTTGAAGAATTATATATTTTTTTTTAAAAAAAAAAAAGGAAAGAAAAGCAATAGATAGACGAGTCAAACAACACAGGAAAACTAAATTTATTTCCTTTTCCGTGTTCTAAATATTTAAAATTCAGGTAACGTTATAAAATAAAGTTTTTTTTGTGACCTTTATAAATTTATTTCTCCTTTTCTTCTGGAGTACTAGTATGAAATAATTATTAGGATCTTATTATTTATTTATTTCAAATTTAATTTTCTTTCTTTGCAGCTATCCGTTCTTTCCTCAATCTGAGTTTTCTGAAACTTTTACCCAAAAAAAAGTAATATATAAAGCAAGAGAAAAGAACAGAAGAAATGTCTTAGTAAGAAACAAAAGAAAACTCAAACCAAACTATGAGGGCGTACAGACAGAATGGAGATAGAACAGGGGGAGAAAAGTCACCAAAATCTCATCAGTAATGCCGGGCGTCGATTCTCTACAGTAAGTCCTCTGCTTGTGACTACTTCCACGCCTTCTATCTTCGATAGAAAGGTTACGAGATTTCACTGTCTTTCTGCCCCCACCTTTTTTTTTTTTTATTTGTAAGTCGTACCACGACATTCACTCACACACATACACACTTTTCTCACACTGAGACGAAACAAGGAAACTAGCTACTAAGAGACTTGTAACTTTAAAAAAAAGAAAAAAAGGACGAGAACGCATTTCGTTTTCCTAAGTTCAAAGTGGAGAGATTGGCGAAAACAGTATTACAAGGAAACTCGCGAGAAAAAGAAACTCGGGGGCTGAAGGAAAGAGGCTAGTTACGATACGACAAGTGAGAGGGAACTGGAAAATGGATTGTGACAGTATCCAGAGACAATGTTTGACTTCTGAGTGTTCCCATTTGCTTTCTTTCTTCTTCTTGTTTTGCTTTCTTTCCTTTTTTTCTAGTTTTTCGCTTTTAAATTTCTTCTCATGTTAGTTACTAGTAAAAGGTTTTCCAATTTCTAAAGAGGTTAAGTGGGTGGAAATCCAGATTGGAATACACCAAAACCTACAACATAACAGGTAAATAATACGGTGTTTATACGAAGAGAATCACTTTTAGTTTGGTATAAGTGAAGGAACAAATCCATTTTAGGGTAAACAGTGTCAAACTAATCTGATGTTAAATAACGTAACTGTACTAACCTTAATTTACCACAATTAACGTCACTAATGATTTTGAACCAAAGAATTGAAAACAAAAGAAAGAAATTTTACCAAAAAATTAAGAGTACAAGGGTCATTCATCCTTACTCTAATTTGGAACAATCACTAGTTGAAAAACGTGTGGATCCACTTTGAGATCTCCTATAAATTTTCACGTGAATCCATCAACTCTCGTCCTCTATATTAATAATATTAACAAATGCTCGGACATGAAAGATATCTGTTTACATATGTGAAGTAAAATAACATGAATTTGACCTCGACCTCAGGATTTGCTCATATTACATATTGCTTACCATCTGCCATCAGAAAACAACTTTCAAAGTTGTTGCTATACTAGAATAGAAGGTTCAAGGTTTTAATGAGACTTATTAATGTCCTATTTATGACAGCACAAGTCAAGTAGAATTATATTACATATCACTAGTCTGAAGTAGGTCACTTACACTGTTACAAAACAATACGTTCTCATAACATATTTATAGATTGAGTATTATACAACTAGTTTTCTACAAACTGTTTGATACATACTTCAGTGGCGGCTTATGAGGTGAGGCTGATGAAGTTCAACTTCACTTATTATTTTGATATGCATTAACTAAATAGGCATTAATAAGTGTTAATTGGACCAGAAAGTCAGTCAACATCGTATGAGATCGGATAGTGTATCCTGTCATTATCAGTATCCTGTCTAAACCCAGAAATTCCAGAATAAATGTTAACGAACGAAAGATAGTAGTAGCGTTTTGGTAGTACTTCACCTATCATTTGTGTCACGAGCCGCCACTGACATACTTACACTAAGAATCGAAATTGAGTCATCAATAATTTGTGAAGTTACTTGCCTCAGTCTGACAATTATAATCAAATAAATGTTGGGTAGAATAGCCGAAACTTAAACAGAAATCTAGGGTAAGAGAAATAATCTTCGTGACAAGTTTCTAGCCAGGACTAGGGAAAGATTTACCGTTACCTTTGTATGAAATGCAGCATACTACGGATTGACTGTAATAAAGCCTATCGAATGAAGTGCTTTAGGAGTATGCTGGGAATAAAATGGATACGAGTGAGATCGAATGCAATGAATGGTTAAAACTAAGAGGTTGTCAGAAAGAAGGAAGTCGTGACAATATCCAAGGGAAACGATTTAACACGTTAGGAACATTCTAAGGCATACTAGTTTGACAAAAACTATTCTGAAAGGTTATGCTGAAGAGGAGCTCAAAAGAGAAAACCCAGAATTAGCTCCATATAACACAAATATAAAATAACATTGCGCTACAAACATCCGAACAAGTGAAGAGATTCGCGTGGATACGGATAATAAGATTGTTGGCCGTGAAGAAGGAGCTATGTATCTAAAATATTCAGCGTCATTCTTTCGGACATTCCTGATACTACTAACAATAATACTGCCAACTTAGTAACCAGTAGTGCAAAATTTCGCATTTTTATTATAAATTTAAGGTTTTCCTTTCATTGACCCTCGTATAAATCATGGAGAAGTATGATATTCAGTAAGGTCGTCACAAACAATCGCGAAGCGAGATTTTATAAAAATCATGTGAATGTCTTGAAAATGTCCAAAATACAATATTGTTGTTACCTTAAATAAGATGTGAAAATACAGATTATGCTTTATATCGTACGAACTTCAACAGGTGTGCATCTATACATTCACAAGAGAAACAAGATTATACGAGACATTAGAGAAAAGGAAAGAAAATGTCCGAAACGTATTTAATAATAGTAACGGACAAAAATAATTTATCAACCTCCTGACAGTTCTTCTATTAAGAAAGTCTATTTTTGCTCGTGGGGACGGAAGAAGGGATTTTTTTAATATTTCAACTACGTATTTTGTGGTTACTAACAGTTTGTCCAACTTAGAAGTGTTGTAACTAAATCAAGCTACTTTTGAATACCAATTTAATATAAAAATATAGAATATTATATTTTTAAGATAAGGCTGTTGCCACTTCCTTCACACGTATAGTTACGAAGTTACGAATCCTCCAGCTTTCACTTTGGTCAATTTTGAGACCATTTAAATTGTGATTTAGTTATTTTCAGTTATTAGAGTTTGCAACGCTGCTTGCCATAAGATTTCTTGAGACTATGTGTGTTTTGGAATGTGGTGACGAGAGAGAGATGTGAAGATGGAACGTGGGGCAAGATGGCAATCAGTTTCCTGCCATTCTGAATGGTATTCTTCTAAACACTTCGTTGTACTAATGTAGCCATCAACACTGAAGGCTCGGGAATTCACAGCTGTACACTGGATTTCAGGCCAATAAGGAGAGTCGACTGAAAATGTTTCTGTATGTGTTAGTAGTGTGTGAGTGGAAAGAGAAGGAGAAAGAGATGAGAACAAAAGCTTTCTGATTTCAGAGAAACAATCGAAAGGAGATTCGTTTTGTTCATGAAAGTTGTGAAGAGATTTCTTATATCATGAAGCATTATTGGTAAGAATACTCTATTCATATGGAAAGATGAATCACTTGGTTAAAAATTTTTACCGAGAGAGCTTGGATGTCTGTTTTCTTACGTCTAAATAATTCTTCACAAGCAAATTTTCTTAACTTATGATCTGTTTTGTATCGTAACGAAGTTTTACTCCCTCTTATCCATTTCTCAAGGAGGATTTCAGATCAACCTCTGATAAACACAACTGTTGTTGTGAATGTTAAGTAATATTTTATATATTTTAATTTATTTCTATATTGCAAATTTTGCAATTACTTAAATTCATTTGTGCTTCTTATTGGAACACTGCTCATACCTTTCGCGTTCTTGTACTTGATGTGATCGCATTGTGTTGGCCGACATAGTTATTGCATGAGGTTGAAAGTTAGAAAGAAAGATCTAGGCTCACTATACATAAACTGTTTGCCTAAAACGTAGCCAATTGAAACGTATAGGAAACGGAAGTAGGCTTTGCCTAGAGTTCGGCAAGATAGCTTTTTCGGCACTTGAAATTAACGTGGAAATATATGTAATGGGAGAGGATAGTATTTTGCGATTTTCGGAGCAGTGATAGGAGGTGATGTTGTAGTGCTAATTAAGCTTCGTCGAAAGAGCCGGGCAGCTGTACACATACCAGAAGATAATTGAAGTCACTTCCTAGTCCTGGTCGAGAAATCGAGACAGACTGTCCCCTCCCATAGAGTTTCATGAGCACAAGTGCCGAAAACGTTTTGCCGATGTTTTGTGGGAAACCTTCATAAACTCTGCTCCACTCTCATGCTCAACAAAACGAATCGACTGTTTATCTGAAATCAGGAAGCTTTTCTCTCATATCTCTTTTTCCACACAAACAAACACACACTATATTTTCAATCCACAATAATTTGCAAAGTAATTTATAAGAGAATGTGGAAGAGTCACCACGATGATTTAACAGTTACGTGTGACAACTTCACTAATTCTGCGTTTTCAATCAACGTACTCCTTACTTCAAGTCTCTCTACTTCAAGAAATAAAGTGAAGTAATAAGTTAGCACAACAACATATATTGCTATTAACTGTACAATATATTTGTGACGATGAAAAAACAAATGAGTGTCTTCTCCAAAATGTCACTTATGAACACAAGCCAGGGTGGGGAAAAGCTAGGAAAAATTGCTGTAATAATACTTATTAGTAAAACTCTGATGAGATACGTTTTAAAGAAAAGAACTTAATTTTTTAAAAAACTATTTCTGAATTATATCTTTTATTCTCCTAATGATACGTGTAATTGGAGCTAATCAACTTCTTGTATATGGTCTATTCTATATATCAGTGTTACTTTTTCTAGATTCTTCTTGATCTTCCTCTCCTGTTTCCTATTTGGTTCGTTCCCCTTACTACTGATTCCACTTTTTTCTTCTTTTGTAAGCAATGAAATTTCCCAACGCAAGAAGAAAGCGGAAAACTTTTGTTGTAATGGACTCTTAGTTTGTCAGACACCGGAGCTGGGTTGAATAAGTACTTATTGGATTGCCCTAGGGAGTCAATGTCGTTTGGGGAGAACCAAAACAGAAAAAAGAATCCAAGATGAAGAAGTAAAAAGAGGAAGAAGATGAAGAAACTAAAAAGAACGTCTTACGAAAGAAAAAAAACACGGAAGAAGAGCAAGTACAAAAATAAAACCAGAAGCTCTCCCAAAAAAGAAAGAAGAAAGAAACTAACTGACCAAGTCAGCACAAACTTTTGCAATGGTACTTATGATAGATTTTCTTGTTGGAAGTTGCGATAAAATCAGCAAGGAAAATTGGTTTCGTTTTTGTTAATTTTCTAGTCCAAGGCAGAAGTGGAACAAGCAGTCATTTTGCTATGACATGACAAATGAACTCAAAAGGGAGCTTCAAGATGTTATGTGTCAGATGCTGCAAAAATCTTTTCCCTCCGCCCCACTTTCTCCCTTTATAGTTCGTTCTTGCCTCAAGCTCACACACACACACACAACATTCATGAAGAGTCTTCTCCCATCTTCTATTCCTTCCAGTCAAAAACTTCCCTGTCTCCTGTTGTGAAAGGAGATATGACTTTGTTTCAAAACACTATTATTATTATTATCTTGAAGTTGAATCTGTACACGTGAATTCATTGTTACGTTTTGCTTTTCTCAGATATGTCTTAGGAAAATATATATTTCTATAGTATCTTGAGAAGTTGCT
This sequence comes from Lepisma saccharinum, assembly GCA_022664845.1. NCBI lineage: Eukaryota > Metazoa > Arthropoda > Insecta > Zygentoma > Lepismatidae > Lepisma > Lepisma saccharinum. The sequence goes on from JAGDQP010004283.1 coordinate 75,175, forward strand.
CAAGAATTAAGTGAAGTTTACGTAATACGCTAAAACATTTCACACATTGCCAAAATTGAATGAGAACCGTCAAGCGAATAAAACAATAGTACTCGCAGATGGGCATAAAATCACTATATTACATAATCGCATTTTTGTCTTTGTATTTTAATAATTTTTAGTTAGTCAATTTGGACAAATTAAATAGAATAGTCTCTTCAATAAGGTACAGCATAGGAAAAGTACTAGCTTCATTTCTAAACGTAGAAGTTGTTTCCTTGGCTGGGGCATTGAATTGAGGCAAGCACTGATAACTTCTCTATTACTTCTTTCATAGACAAATAAAAAGGTAAGTCTTAGCAATCACACCAAATCAACTTAATCAGCATCCTAATTTGACACCTGTTATTAGTTTTCTTTTTCAGATTTTCTCACTGTCAGCTTATTTTTTTTCTTTAGGTTCACGAGCACTGTGAGAAAAGAAAAGTCTGAAATAAAATACTCTAAAAAGTTCCAAATCAAAAATGATTCTCCTAGACTTTCTTCCATTGATCTACTAAAATTATGGAACTAAAATACAACTAAATTCTATTACAGTCTAAATTGCCCCTTGCCCTTCCAGGTGGGTTTCATCTAAAAAGAATTGAACCCAAGCACGGAAGGGCAGCGTCACATTCATCTCTGGAGCCAGCTTAATAAAGGAAAATACTCATAGGAGGTGATAATGGGAAATATGTATAGTGACTAACTCAATCAAAAGTTTACTAGGTACTCAACTCACCACCAGATTCAGTATGGCAGTTAATAGATTTTCCTTGATTGGTTGCAATATTTCAGATTATTTGTTCTCGTTAGGACCGTCTTATGGCAGGGACTCCACGCTATGTACGCTGCCAATACTGTAGTGTAAACTTAAGTTACATTAGCGTTTCATTAATTGTACGAATTATTCTCTAGAAGTCTCTAAGATCAATGTTTTAGAGGAAAATAACAGAATCAAAGTATTATTCCATGACTGAATTTTACTCCAGACATCCCACACATGATAAATTGTCATTTGCCGTCCGGTAAATTCGGGGATCTGAATCTGTGGAGGGGTTCTTCAAGTTTATCCTCATTTTACCTCGTGAAGCAAAGAATCTAGCAGACACTGTTGTGGACTTCTTGAATAGAACAAACTTCCCTCTGAAACTGCCGTGGTCAGTGGAGCAATGTCTTTAATATGTCTAGACATTACACCTAATTGCAAGCCCGCCCACCAACTAAACAAGTTTCCTATTTTCGTCTTTGTTAGTATTTCGTTTGTGTACACGTGAATTAATCTCAGTTCATGTAAACAATTACTGTTCTTAAGATGCCCACACTAAGCTAAACATACAGCTTATAATCCTTTGGTAGCTTCAGTTAAGTTGGTAAGATTCAGTTAAGAGGAAATGCACATAATAACACAGCACCATAAAATACTAATGCAACTACGTAACATAAACATTCTATTTATACTACCAGGAAATATGCAGATTCCAAACACTTGTAATGCATCAGTATATCTTTATAGTCATATCAACGGTTTCTTCATAAAACCTATATAATACAAGTTGCCTAAGTACTTTTCACAACATATGCTAGTAACTATACAAATTTCGCCAAAGGCTAAGGTTTTGATATCTATAGAACGTTCATTCATTATTTGATAATATTAAACAGTGTTTTTTCAGCTCCTCTATAGATTGCACATTTAAAATAACTACACCACACAATTATTTCATTAAACATCTAATGTCACTAAACAAAGTACGATGTCCGCTTTGGTCCGTAGACTAACTTAACATAGAATCTTTAAAAGGAAACCTTTCCATTAGTCCACTTTGCTAGACATAACCTGAACTTCATGGGAGTAAATTTCTTTCTCTCAGCTTCTACACATTTGTGGAATATTCTGGAAATATCTTTAGGAAAAGATCATGCATGTGTCTGACGTGAGATAGAAGTCACATTTTGATATTGTCCAATGTCTATGCTCCTCGTGGAGAGTTCGAGAAACTTAAACGGGGTTGTTTCTGTATCAGATGACATTAACCATGAAGAGAACACAAAATTAGATGCAGAAGGAATGAGCGAGAAGATTGAGAACCTGGCTACGATCTTACTGACAATTCACTGGAATAACATTCTCGATCGAATGAACAAAACAATTATGATCAAGCAGTCAGAAAATATGAATATATTTGTTGTTGTAAATTTTCTTGAGTTTGTGAAAACATATCTTTAGGAAACAGGAGACAAATTTAGTGTATATGGTTTTGAAGGTCAGGCATAGGTGACCTGATTCAGATTTTAGTGATGAAGAAACAGGAACGAAATCCGAAGTTCAGGTCTTACTAGTTCATAATGAATCAGAAGAAGTGAGAAGTTCAAGGTGGAAACAGTTCTCATTGTTTTGGACTCTCTGAACTCTGAGCTGACAAAATGTGGATGGATTGGAAATGTTTTCCTTCTTCAGTTAACTGGAAGCAACTAGCTCTGATGAGCTGTACACACACACACACACAAGCAACAATGAGAATGTGGTTAATGTTTATCACAAAGTTCTTGATTATGATAAGCTTCCAAATGGAATGTAAGCATCTCGAGCACTACATGGTTCTTGATCAAAATGGACATACTCTCCATGCGTTTTCTAATATCACGGCGTCGAACTATAGCTCTTACGTCAACAATGTTGCCAACTTTGTGGAATATAAGTTGCAATACATTTCTTTTTATGCTGATTTGGCAATACTTCATCACGTTTGATACCACAGTGGCACACTATGTATATATATAGCCTGTACTGTCTATGTCATGGCTGGAAAGTTTTACATTGATTACATAAAAGATTTTAAAGATATTTTGATACATACGTAAATGTTGTCACTTTCTGTATACTCGTAGCCGTAAACTTCTTTTGACTCTTTACCTATGTCCTTCTTGCACTCAGTCGCTTAAAATTACCGTAAATTAGGTCTGATTAGGTGGGCAACTCGTCGATGAGTCACTACTCTGATCAAGTGTTCAACTGATTAACAGGTTGGCTATATCTTGGTTAAATATATCGGGTAAAAGAAGATAACTTTCATTTACGAGTTGGCTTACTGCTCACTATTAGATTGATTTAATTAAAAGGAAGCATTACTATTCCGCATTTGCAATGTTATCTTTGGTCCATCATTCAATAAAGCTTATCCAGAAGATACAGTAAAAATAATATCTAAAATATGAAGAAAACTTTCCTATTTCCTTTCACTTTCATTTTTAAGTTATAGGTGAAAGATCAAAGCAGAGATTTCTGAATCACCTTAACGGGATCTTCTACTTCTGCCAGAGCTAGAAAGTTTACTGTTGTTGCTTATGGACAGAAAATGGATACCGAATATCTTCATTTTCTAAGGAACTGGATATCTTTAATAGAAAAGAAAAGTTTTGGAGCATTCTTCAGAAGTTTATGAACGGGTTGAAATACTTAGAACGTATATTTGTTTCCTAGTTTTTCAGAAATAAATTATTAAAAAATAAATAAAATTATTTTGTTTTCTCTAAATTACAATATGACTAACTTTGCAACCAATTACGCTAGAAAGATCAACTTTTTTTTTGTTTTATTCCTTGTGAACAAACGATTCTAATAATTTTAATTGCAAACATGTCCGATACACCAATAAAAAAATAGTAGCCGATACACCAATAGGCACCTGTTGTAGAAGCTGAATAAAGAGGAGATTTGTGTAGTCCCCTCCCTTCTTTTTTCCCTCGGACTAAAAGCGAAGACAGGGGCGGGGTGCGGCTGGCTTACTCTCATCAAACCTTTGACAGGTGGACTGGAATAGCTATGTACAAATACTATTTTTCTATTGGTGTATCAGATATGATTGCAATTAAAATTATTAGAATCGTTTGTTCACAAGGAATAAAACAAAAAAAAGTTGGTCTTTCTAGGGTAAGTGGTTGGAAAGTTAGTCATATTGTAATATGTAGAAAAAATAATAATTTTATTTATTTTTTTAATAATTTATTTCTGAAAAACTAGGAGACAAATGTACGTTCTAAGTATTTCAACCCGTGCATAAACTTCTTATAATACTCCAAAACTTTTCTTTTCTATTAAAGATATCCAGTTCCTTAGAAAATGAAGATATTCGGTATCAATTTTCTGTCCATAAGCACCAATAGTAAACTTTCTACCTCTGGCAGAAGTAGAAGACCGTCTTAAAGTGAAGAAAGTAAAGAAAAAGAAATTATAAAGTAAAATCCAAGACTCGTGTTGAAAGTATTAAACAGTTTGTTGTGTTAAATATCTTGTTGTAAATAGTAAAATTTGTTTTTCTTCAGTTTTTATAATAACGTCATACAACTATTTACTGCATGCAGTTTGATTGTAGTAAGTTAATTATGGAAATCCTAATTAACACAACTTCAGTTCCAGTATGTTGACATTATATTATCTTGTGTAATTAACAATTTGTTGAATTACGTGACAGGATACAATCTATCGCAAACTGAGATCTAAAGCACGCACTCTAAACAACCGGTGAGGAAGTGCTATCAAAACATTTACATTGGGTCATGCCATAAGTCATGTTTTTTTCTTTGCATTATAAAGAAAAAACTAAACCCACAGAGCAATTGACTCAAAAATGAATCAAGCTTGTTTTGACATGTATGGTAACTATACGCAAGTTTATCAAATCAAGCCAAGAAGGTTTAAACAAGATTGAATCAAGCAATCTAATTTAGAAGAATCAAGGTTGAGCCTTGTCATGATCAGAGTAATAAGTAGGCTTCAAGCGGGATTTAATAAACGGAATTACGTATATTTTACAGTAGTTTTACAAAAAGTGTTATCTTGCCCACATCCTGTCTTTATTTCATTACGAGCCTTATTCTCTCACCTTGAAGTACGACAGAAAGTTTTCACACTTGTCTACGGCTGGGTTTGAAAATGGAACCTTGTGATTTTCTGGGGCTATTGAGAAAGAACGTGGCTATATTATGTATGTCATCAACTCAAACGAGGAACTTAGTGACATATGAAGCACGGAACGTGTAGAGTGTAGAAGTTCTATGTGTAATTTTTGTTCCATTACGCAGACTCTTTCGCGACGCCTCGTATTTTCCCACGACCTAAACATACGCAACTGTCTTGTAGCTAATGAATCAGCAAAGGGAACCATTAGTTAATATTGTTTTCGGAATAATTTCATTGCGTATGAAAAGAACAAGCCTGATGTTTCTTAACTATTTCCGAGAATTTAGTAAAATATTGAAAAGCGGAAAAGGAATCAAAAGAGACTAATCATTTAGAAGTACAAAGAGAAGAAGTAAAGTTCGTTTTAGAAGTGAAGTTTAAAAAAATCAACCCGCCGGGATTCGAACCCGAATCGCAGGTCCAGCTATGCGATGCGTTAACCGCTACCCAGTCGTCGACTCCCCATCTCTTGTTTCGTACTCTTGTTTAAGCTTCACGTAGTGGACCACAGTGCCTCACCCACCGGAATAATTCCTAAATCAAGTCACTTCATACGTGATGGATATGAGCGCAGTGGACGACTGCAAAGAGCAACGAAACAAAATCCAATAAGTTTTCGAGTTTAACAATCTTCCACTCATAGCTGCTTATTACAACATGCTTTACTTAAGACTGTGAGCGGCCAACTATAACAACCAGCAAGAATTGTGATCCAATATGCTCGTTTCGTGCTCGTTTACCGATTTCAAAACAATATCAAGTCTGCCATACTGAAAGCAATTGACTGGCATCTTGTTACAAACTCGCATGCTATCTGGTGCGCAACTTTTGGTCATTATAATAATTCTCTCTTGACTTTACAACCCTCTGTCACCTCTGAACCAGGAATGGAGTACTTGTTTGCCATTGTTCCCAGCACAGCTCTTTAAGCACCCAGTCACGTTTATGTTTAATGTTACGGCATGTTTCGTCTTCTGTCACTATTCTGTCCAAAAATTGCTCCCTTCTAAAACAGGCCAATAGAGCACTGTAAATATCCGCACATGCCTGCTGAGGTGTTAACTCATGAGGGGAAGGGTACCCTAAAGATGACGCTGAACGTTGAATGAGTCGAACGAAGTACTGTGGTCAATTCTTCAACCGTTTGACGAGGGTTGTCCTCAATAGTACTCACAGACTGTCGTGGTCCATCTCTCCCTTGTCCTGGCCGGCGTTTTTTACATTGGAATTTTGTGAACCACTTGCAAACGTGAAGGGTCTACATTATCATACGGCATTGGTGCTCTGTGCCGTTACGGTCCCTGAATGTTCCTCATCGAAGTCATAAAGCGTAGCATATATATGTATTCTTCAGATACTGCCATGTTCAAACATTTTCAACAACCTGCTGCAGACCGATCTCGCTTAGTGCACAGATACTCAGTGAACTGTCTTCTACTGATGGAGTTCTAATGAGCCCGTCGCACGGTGTCGCTTCCACAGTCATACTGTGTCGCCAGCCAGCTATGTTTGTTTTTCTTTAGTTATACACTACATTGTTGCATCTACTTTTTATGCCCCATTATGTGTTTATCCTATTTACTCCCTTACTCACTCCAAGGAAAAGTTATTAACATATTTTAAAATGAGACCAGACTCTTTTCTGTTACCTTTTCTAACGGCAAGAATAAAAAATAGGAAAGATATGGACTGAAACTGTCAGATGGTATAGTCGTTGCAGACCATAAGAGGACGCGGCGACGCCATATTAGATAGCCCAATCTATTCTATGTTCAGACATCACAGCAGGGATACAGTAGCTTGTGCCTGCGACATAACGTCATCAGTTCTCCCATAAATACAGCAGGCAGACACATTTCGCTCTTTTACCTCTTGCGTGTAGTCTACAGCCATAGAAGAACAAGAAAGCTGAATAAGATATGAATAACATGATCTACAAGCATTGCTTTACGTTAGTGCGTCGAACCACCTCAAGTTATTCTTCCATTGTAACAATTTATACAAGTAAATAGCTGTTATTTAAGTTACAATCAAATGTGGACGATTATGATACAACAGCATCGTGATGAACTGAAGTCCAATATTGTATTATTCACCAGCCATTTGCCAATGCTGTACACTAAGTAGTGTTGCTACTCTACAAGACAGGTTGACGTGGCCTCTGAAACCAGGGTGCAATTACCGCAGAGATTCACAGTATGAGTAATCTCCCTTCACCTTAATGTGCTTGCTTCATCGATGTGTCATCCTGCTCAGGCCCTCCTGGAACCAGGTTTTTGGAGTGAGTCTTACCCACGGCTGAACAGCTCCTTACAATTTTTCGAAATTGGTGACATGCCAAATCTTCAGGTACTGATGCACAAAGCGATGCAAGGTTCCTCGAGTAAATTTCGTGATAACCTCCATTTCTGAAAATGTGACTCATCGTTGTCCTATACGGTCTCTACACTCTAGTGTGGAATTGTCTCCATCATTTTCTGACCGATACGGGTCACTTTCTTTGTTAACGTGCGGCGGCTTTCTTTGCGCCCAGATGTACAGTTTATGTGATGCTGCACGTTCTCCACTCAATACTACTAAGCGTATAAGAATGTCTGCAATTCACACACCCTCTCTCCAGGAGCCATTTCGTCTAGTGGTGTCCTTACTCTTCACTTTACAGTTTACACGTTGTCTGCGCACGCACTGACACATACGCGGGAAATGCGTCCTGGTGTATGTGGTTTGGCCAAGGACTAGGGAGCTATACTCCCTAATCCTTGGTTTGGTCCGCATCTGTCTAGTGCTACCATCAACTCGCAAGACCACCGTAAGACCACTCGTAAGCGCAATACTCAGCCAAATGACCGACTGTGAGTTTCTGGGTACTCGATAATGTAAATCAATACGCCCCTCGTGTATTCCTGAAGAGTTTAATAAGCACAGATTCAGTCATAAGCACAATTATTGTCCTTTATTTGATATAATTGCTAATTGTAACATGATATAATATATAGAACAATAATTTGTTAATTTTTTTTACTTTTGTGAATACAAAAAAATAGTCTCCTTGCTCATCGCTTGATGGTGTGTGTATTTATGGTTAACTTCCTTGTAGAGTGAACCTACGTCTGCAGAAATATGAGTTTTCGCTGTATGTTTGCACTACCTAAGGCCATAGCCAAAAATCAATTCTTGGATTCTATCACACGATCTTGGATCGTTAGAATGTGTGTGTCTGTTTTATGGCGCGTTTATAAATACAACATTAGTATGAAATGTTTTAAAGAGCGTGTAATGTTTAAGACACCAATTTAGATTTTTATACTTGTATAAACTTTATTTGAAAAGAATCATTAAAGTTTCATATTTCAATTACGCATATATTGCAAAATGAGCATACATGTTTTTCAAGCGATTAAGGTACACATATTAACTACACGTCTCTTTGTGTGTGAATATGAACGAACTAAAATAGGCGCCGCTGTTACCGAAATGCTTGCTGAAGCGAATATTGAAAATGGAACGCAAATGCGTGGATGGATTTGTTTTTAATAAACAAGTATTGTGTTTGTTCATTAATTACTACAAAGCATTGGTGACTGGTAAACATGCATTCAAAGTATATGTAGAGTTCTGTTGACATAGGATGAATTTTATACTGTTTATGAGGAACCTGTTCGGAAGAGAACGTTAGACCGGATTAAGATTTGTATCAGCTTGTGTGAAAAGTGAAAGATTTTAACGTGATCAATAGATCTATTTGTGTGTGTGTGTAAATTTGTAGTTAAATATACTTTTATTAATCATTGTAGCTTAATATAAAATGGGAATTTTCTTCATTGTAGCTTAACATAAAATGGGAATTTTCTTCATTGTAGCTTAATATAAAACGGGAATTTTTTACTTTAATTCGTGAAATTTATTAAGAACGACAAGGCCACATTTTGTTTATTAGATGATATTAACAAAAAATTCAATCAGATCCTCCTTCATTTAGTGGGAGCTTATGTTAGCTATTTTAAATATCTTTGTTTTAAACAATTTTACTACTTCAAAACCATTTGTTGGTTACCTTTTGTAGCTAAACATGTATGTGTTCTACCAGTCTGTAAATTGTTAACACTTCATGATGAAAGTGTGCTATAAAGTTCATTTTTAGAAATCTAAATCTTAGGCATGATTCTATTCAGCTGATTAGAAGTTTCCAGAACAGTTTACGTACATTTTATCAGATTAATTACAAGCTCATTTTTAATTCAGCAGTTAACCCCAGTAGGACACTAACGTTGAAAACACGTGGATTAAACGTTAATACCGAAACGTTATCTTGACGTTGTACATGTACCACAATATCCGCCTGTTCAACAATTTATTCAACGTTGAATAATGGTTGAGAAGAAACGATGAAGAAACTGGTTTAGTCAGCCAAAGCAGATCATTAATGCTGTCTATTGTTATACACACATTTAGTTTCATTTTATCCGGTCCTTTCATCATGATGTACGGTGTTAAATTTCCAACAGTAAATTATCCAACCGCTGCTGTGGGGCTCGAACCAGGCACGTTCCGCACTCCTCGTTGGTAGCTCGTCCCCTTATTCCTTCATCCATGGATCCACCTGGGGAGTACACTCCTCTTTTGCTGTAGCCTATCTATTAACAGGCAATCACTATTGAATGAAGTTGCTACGTCATGTATACGCACGTTTAACCATAACGTAAGAAAAAAGAATAAAAAATACAGATACTTCCCTTCTTTCTTTGTTATGCGCATTTTTCTTTAACACTTTGACCATCGCTGCATTATTAAATTTGTATTTCTCAATAAGTGTAGTGTGTCGCCTTAGAAAAACGCATATAGAGCGAAATCTATGTCATAGTTCAAAACACTTCACAGTAAGGTTCTATTAACGAAATTAAATGTTCTTTCAAGTATAGTTTAAAATTCAATCTGTTTTCAACGTGCACATAAGAACATAAAAATTAGTTTGTGCCATTCAATTAGTTTTTAATTAATTTTTTATATATCATTAGTAAGAAATACTTTAAACAAACTCTATACCATAGTTTTGAATATAACACATTGAATACACTTTGTATCAATGTCTTATCAACGCAATGATGGTTTTGTTGAAATATTGTTAAAATAAATAAACTTTTTTTTTTCAACCGATAAGGTTAGTCAACGAAATGAATCTAAAATCAACCTTGAAAACACGTATGTGTGCTACTGAGGTAGTGATTACATTTAGGTCTTGGTTAAGAACTTTAAACCGCTTTCGATATATTTTCGAGTAATGTGTGTTTTCTGTAATTGAGTGCCGTCGGCGTAGCAGTGACTTTTTTTTTATATATGTTTGATAATTGATACTTTATCTGCTGAATAAAAAAATAACAATAAGTGACCCGGAATTGAACCTTGTGGAACACCTGTATGGACAAGAATCGTTTCGAAAACTTGGTATTGCAGGGTATGTCAAGCAACCTGATGTTATCTATTTAACAGGTACTACCTGAACCATTATAGGATGTTGTCAGAGAAGTTGCAATATTTTAATTTTGTCAAAAGAATACCATAATTAACAATATCAAATGCTTTTGAAATGTCTAACAAACTTAAAATAATTACATACCCCTCATCTATTTACAGCAAGCTGCTTTTAAAATTTAGAATATGTGTTGCACTAGGTGAAACACATGTCATATTAAACTGCAATCAATAAATAAGTATATGAAAAAAATAACAGCCTAAAAGAATAAGGGGAAAGAAAACACGATTAGAAAGTACAAACATTCGCTCATCCAACTCTACAAGGGAAAACCAAAAGGGATTTGATTACCTAAAATTACCAAGGTATTTTTACTGGATGAAGGAAATCTTAAAAGAAAATATTAAAGCTTCCACGGAATTTTAATGCTTCTCATACAAATTCAAGATGAGAGAGCTCACACTTGCAGAGAGGAAAGTCACAACCATTTCAAGAGTTTTATCCGTGCTGATTTTTTAATTAACTTTCGTGTTCATTGTTCATTATATTCATAACAATAAAGTTCTTCTAATAATGAACACAAAACAAAATATGAATCGGCAAGGATTGATTTTTAAATGGTTATCAACCTCCTTCTTTGAAAGTAGTTTGAACTCTCTAGGCTTGAATTTATAGGAGAAGCATTGCAATTTCGTACAATATATATATCGTATATATATATATATATATAACGATGTGCTTGAGGAAGAGAGAAATACCCAGAAGTTGGAACAATGCCGTTATCATTTTGTTGTA
>JAGDQP010004284.1:1294-24915 GCA_022664845.1 Lepisma saccharinum
TACCACTGGAATTTTGTAAGAGTCAGTTTTCTGAAACACTGACGTCATATACAACCAGAAAATATTCACTAAGATTTTGCACTTACTGAGGTAAATAAATACCATCCGGTTCTTGGACTATAGGAATTGCGTTTACCATTTGTGGTTGTAGCCAACTTTCTTTTAAAAAGTTTAAACCTTTAAACAAATAAAAGTGAATATCACACGTTAAGGGAATATCACAAGTGCCAGGCGAATGACACAGGCGAATTAACTATACTTTGATTTTACAGTCATTCAACTTCACAATCACTAAACAGAAATAAGAAAAACAGGGTACTGAGCACTCAGACAGTTACAAAGAATTCAGTATTGCACAAAGATTTTTCTCACATAAGTGACAGGTAAATTAAGGTAAATTTCTTAATTCTCAGGATGGGTGTTTGAAAGCTACAAAACATCATAAATAATGATTCGTTTAGAAAAAGCCGACAATGTTTTTACGGTAGACGTGTTCGATAGCCAAGCATAATTTAGTGTTTGTGAAATGTTATGATGCTTATGCACTAAATAAATGAATTTGTAGTATGTTGAACTTAATAACTTTTTGCATGTAAAATGGAAAAAAAAAAAATGAGTTTTCAGATGCCGTTCTAATGATTCATTTATCAACATTATGTACCCAATATTATTCCTTGTGTGCAAGGGAGTCGAAAGAAGCTCATTCGATGAATGCAAGACATCATAGAAAGTCGCACACTGTCTTTGGAATGACCATGAATTAGAGGAAAATTTGTAGGTCCAGAAGTTTCTCCCTCTTAATTGGACAGAATGCAGTATACAAGAGGTTTCCAAACTGTGGTCCGCGTACTCTTAGGGGGCCTTGGCAATGTTTCAGGGGGGCGGGCAGGTTGCAGACATTTTTAACAAAGGAAGAATATACCGTCATTTTCTCAAATGTTTATGTTCAAGCATGCATAAGTTAGAGATTTTTTTAAAAAATAGTTTAAAAAAAAATCACTTTTAATGATGAGCTAACAATGTATTAAATGTGTACGTCATTTCGTTATTTGATTGGTTATGACTGTTTAAGGAAAGCTTCAATTTGAATTTCTAAACAACGGACAGTTTGTTTATTCCCCGATGATGTCTGCGTCGCAAATTTCACTGTACAAACATACAATATAAATGAATACTTCCAGTAAATACTTAATCTCCACACTCATACGTAAAACAAAGATGTTAAAACAAAAGGGAGGGTAAAAGAGGAAATTTAGGTAGTATGAAAATGGAATGAGAAGCATCTGCAAGAAGTTCGTAAAGCATCCGCAACGTTACACTAGTTTCGCAATCAAATAAGCTATCTGTGAATGTATAGTGGTACTAACAATCGCGCTCCTTTTTTATTTGTCCGTGAGGTTGAAACTCTTTTTTATTAAATCACTTTCCGCTCTTAGTGTTGTTTAGCTCTGGCCGTACCTCGCATACAGCCATTTACGTATGTGTAGCTACTGTAGTGTGTTGTAACATGAATTGTTGGCTTAAATTTAGTTCTATGAAGCGTTCTTCAGAGATTCAAAATATTACAGCTCTTAGTGATACCAGAAACTTAGGTTCTTCAGAGACTGAAAATATTACAAGCCCAATGGAGGTAACGCAAAGAAAATTACTGGACATTCTGATACTTACATAAATCTCAGGTTTATTTCCACTCAAAGAGGAGAAGTATTGTGTCCGCAGTGTGTTATTTGCTATCAATGAAAGCATGAAACCAGCAAAGCTCTCCCAACATCTCGATATATGTAGACAAAACAACCAGATTATGTTACAAAAAAAATCAACGATTTTGTTTTTAAGAAAAGCTGTATAAAAGTGTTGTTCGTTCTACTGATGAAAAAGGGAAGCGAGGAACAATAGTGGCGAGGAATTAATAAAACACCCTGCTGATATTCTCGGCAGTTCTGGGGTAAAAGGTTGTAAGTCTTTGAGTTTAGTTTCATTATCAAATAATACAGTTAGAAGAAGGATAGATGAAATGGCCGAAAATATGAGGAAAACCATAATAAACAGAGATGCCTCAAGGCCATAAATAAAACTTAAAAATAAACATAATAAAAATATATATAAGTTTTCTACAAAGTTAGATGAGATCACTCGCAATGTGAATGATGAAAACTTAATTGTGTTCAGCCGTTACGCTTATGAAAGTAAATTACACGAGGGTTTTTTGTAAACATCACATACCACATCAGCAGAATTGCTTTGGATTGCAAACAAATTCATGGTTGACAGTGGTATTAATTGGAATAAATGTGTGGGAGTTAGCAGTGATAGAAAGATCGATGTATGGAAGGAAAGTAGACTGGTTACTATAGGAAAACTGTAGCACCATTTTCAGTGTGGGTTCATTGCTGTATCCACAGATAGATATGAGTAGTAAATGTGCCATCAGAATTCAAGAGTTGCCTTGACGAGATAATTCAGGTTGCGAATTTTGTTAAATCACGCCTTTTGAATTCTCGGTTATATCTATGAAGAAGTGGAGAGTGCCCACAAGTGAGTTAATACACTGTGAAGTAATATGGATTTCCCGAGGAAGGCTACTGAGTACATTAGTTGCTTGTAGTTTGATTTCAACTTCGAACTTCGACAGGTTCCGTGACTTCAACTGGATTTTTGAGTTACCATACTTTGCTGATATCTTCAACAATGTAAATGTTCTCAATTAAAGCATCTAGTATCACTATTTTTCAGGTTCGAGATAAAACAGAGGGAATGTTAAAAAAGAATGAAACTTAAGATTAAGAGATTAGACTTTGATATCTTCGAGCAATTCCCTTCCATGGCAGAGTTCATTCAGATGTCAGAAGAAAATGTTCCGAAGGAGATCAATTGTATTCCGAGGGACAGGTCAAAGTGACATGTGGATAAGAGATCCAATTGCTGATGGGCTATCAACCAACTTCTCTCTTACGCCACAAGAAGATGATTATTCTTTGGCAGGCCTTCAACTGACAGTTCATTAAAACTTTAGTTTTCACAATTACAGCCATCTGACTTTTAGTTATATGTCATGCCTAACTATCCTGAGCTCTCAAGAAATTCTTTGAAGTATGTAACTCTGTTCCCCACTACTTATTTATATGAAACCGCATTCTCCTACCTCACGTATTAAAAATCAAAGTTAAGAAATTAACTTGAAGAATGGCTTAATATTGAAATTATCGGACATTGCAGAGCTAATTGTTGAAAATCAGTTTAATTGTTTACATTAAACTGTGTTTGGTGTTATTGGTATTATAATTTTGCCGAATTTGTACCATATTTACTCTTTGTTTTATTTCAAAACTTAGAAGGCTCCGTGTAATTTTAATTTTGTTCTCAACGAGTTCGCGGACTGGAAACTTCGGGAATCACTGCAGTATACAGTTTGTTAAGCTTTTCAGATTTGCACAAGGAATGTCATCATAATCGATAGAGTCTGCCTGGCTCATTTTTGTAAGAAAGAAGAAAGCATAATTTAACTGTCTATGTTGAGAACGTAATATTAATAGGAAATGAAGTATTTATTCTCTTAAAATCTATTTTATGACAGACAGAAGCAATTCTCTTGAAATTATATGGAAATGTAATCCTCAGGAGAATTACTGAAATTAGAACCCAAAGCAATGTTGCTACACATACAGCACACCCGAACTGACCTCAAAATTACAAATTCAAGAAGCTGCCTGAGTGGTGTGGTCAGCTTAACAGACCTCAAGTACTATCAATACAAAAAAAAAATCAAAATAACTCTGCGTGTAAGCCAGGTGCAGGAGCGTAACTACAATTGCTAAGGCTAAACTGCAAAAAGATGAATTTGGATCCCCCCAGAAACATAAAATGCTTTTGGTCCTTTCAATCTTAATTCAGGTAATTCAAGGAAAATATGTAGCGTTCGTCACAGATTTTAATAACTGTGACAATGCGGTTTGTACAAGATACAGAATGTTTGATAATTTAGAGAAAAAAAATCTACAATTCCAATAATTCGGAAATGGTTTATTCCCTTCTGTAACAACATGCGAATTTGTTCTTTACAACTTTGGGTCAACACTTCTTAAATATTTTATCGCGAAAATATTTTTTTAGTTTGTTGGAACTGTTTTGTTCACTGTAACAACAACGGGAAGCTGGGTGTTTTCGAAACTTTGTAACATTTAAACGCCATTTTGTTAATGAAAACCATTTCTAAATAAATTATTCTTCAGTATAGTTAAGACACTTGTGTTTTCTAAAATTTAACCACTTTGTTTTTGACCAGTCATTCGTTTAGACTGTATGGCTAAATATTTCACAAAAAAAGTGATAATCCTGAAACGGTGGCCATTTATTAATGCTCTTTTCCAGTAAACGGAATCTAAAAATAATGTTTAGTATAGTTGAAAAAATTATTTTAGAGATAACCTTAAACAAAATCTAGTCAGTTTTCTACACTTTTTACTTCACAAAATCAATTGTTTTTAACTGCCCAAAGAAGGAAATCAGATTTTCAATTGATGGATTATCCTGCGCACGCTTTGTCAGGTAAGTCATTAAAGAATCTAGAATAGTTATGAATTTTTCCACAATGAATATTTTACATTCAGCTGAGAAGATTTTCTTGTTTTAATCCATCTATACGTATACTTCTCTTTGGTCCCCGTTAGTTGACATCACTTTAATTTAAATCTGGACACCTATTCTTCCATTCATTTTGCTAAATTTGATTCTAACATCCTGGACAAACGCATTTAGAGACACAAAAAAATTCACTACAATATGTATGTCGTTTTTTCGATTACAGGATCTTACTCGCTTTGTTCACCCTTTCAAGAATGGCGTTGCAAAATGTTCTCAAAAAGATCGTTTCCAGGATATTCATTTTCTCCATAAATTCTGCTTCCTTTATGTTCAATTTATGGTTAGCGTCTACTGATAAAGAAACCAGTGGGTTTTTATTTCTCTTAACCTTTATTTCTCTAAAGCAACAACAGCATCAAAATGTTTCCGGTATTTCGTGTCAGACAGACGCTTGACCATAACATGATCTTCATCTAAAGATGATACCAAAAGATTCCAACGATGACCAGAAACCGACGCTTTTATCCCCTACTAATTTCAGGTTGTATGCGGCAGAGAAAACAAAGATATTAATCAAACTCATTCCGTTGACTGATCCGTGCCTGCATTACAGAATAACATCCGTACATATTTTAGTATGATTCTACGACTAAGGCAGTTTAATAGCGGAATGAATTTTGTTTTCACTCAGGGAATATACAATTGTCTCTGCTAGCGTGGAAAAGATGGGGATTAACTTGATATCTACATTCTTTCCAGCACAAATTTATCAGTTTTTGACACGATTAGTTCATGAAAAGCTTTATGCACTAAACAATACGACCAACATAGTTTTCTATCAACCATTAATTTATTAAAACACTAGTCGTTAGCCGTAGATGGTATTCACACGGAAAAAGTGAAAGAAACAATACGTCACAAACAACACAGAGTGTACGTCACGCTAAAGTTCTGTGGTGTCTTTACACATGGCCATTGGTTATAAGGAGTTGATGTAAATACGTTTTTAAATTGAATGAAAGATGATTGTGAAAACTGTATTAATGAGTTTGTTTTGTTTTATGTGAATGGGTTTATAACGTTCGCTGTTTATTACGTCTTTAATTTATATTATTTATACAATGGAAGACAGTAAATACACATTAATCTGTTGTTTTCCGAATAAATAATACATAATAAATTTAAGAAATTTGAAAATACAGTGATTTCAAGAAATAATTAGATTAGCATTCCCTCCCTATATTCTTGTGTCGGGTTGGAGGCCCCTGCCAGTTGCGCCACTGTGACCATGCATTGGGATGACCGTGCAGGTGAGTGCTCGATTGCATTAAAAAGCTAATGATGTATGAAGCCAGGTACACTGCAAAAACTGTACCTTTGAATAGTAGGTACAAAATACCGATATTGCACCCACAATTTCTGAGTGGCAGTGGCGGAGCAGGGTTGGATTTAGAGGGGCGGTTCTTTGCCTCCCTGTTTTTGTGGGAGAACAGACTATTAAAAAAAGATGATAAAATATGAATCCCTGTGCCTGTCACTGCCTAAAAAATATTCGGTATAATGTACCCACTATTTTTTAGAATCAGTGATGGGCGCAGGTTGTCGATTTTTTATAAATCTGTTCCCTCCCAAAAACTGGGAGGCAAAGATCCGCTTCTCTAAATCCAACCCTGGGTTAGCCACAATCTCTAACAAATTGTGGGTGAAAAATTGGGACATTTTGTACCCATTATTCAAAGGTACAGTTTTTGCAATGTAGGAAAATATTATTTAATTCTGAGATATTTAATAAGGGAATTGGTACCAACAGATGGCGCAATCTGACGTTTTGGTCATGTGCTAGTTAAAGAAGGTATAGTTAACTATAACAAAAGGATAGTTTCAACTGTTTTATCACTTGAAAAATAGGTAGCGGGCTTAGGCTTATAGCTGCGATGTATAATTACATTTCAGATGCTTGTTAATACTGAAACTCTGTATACACATTTTACACACGAGAATATACAAAATAATCTGCAGTACCTCTTTGTTCATTATGTTTAATTGTTGCTTTTGTACAGTGATTTGGGTATGAGCATATTTTCTAAAAATAGTGCAAATCGGGATATAAAGGTATTACCTGCCAGAAATATTATATGGACGTAAGTAATATTTTGAGAAGTGTACACGGGTAGGTTCTAAAGGCACGCCATTTTCCATTACGGCAGATAGGAAAGATGCAACATTGTTCTTTGGCACTCTATTTTAAAAATTCCTTTTTGATATAAAAAGTTTTCAAAAGCACTGTAAACAGCGTTATTAGTTGTTTCTTTTTCGATAAACCTCTTTTTTTAGTGCTGACGCTAAAATCATGTTTTATTGTATTGTTATTGTCTTGTATAAATAACATACAAGAGGAAGTTATGTTAAATATTTTTTCTCTTCTTTTTATTATTTATGAATATTGTATTCTTTAAATTTATCCAGCAATATAGTAATTATTTAACGAAATTTCTTTGGATTCAATTATATATTTCACATTAATGGTTGCTGTGAGTGTGCAAAACACCTGTCTTGGTCACGATCAATGTTCCCACTCCTACCCCGGAATTAGGAAGGAAAATATTCTTGCATGAGGAGAACAAATGAACACTGAAAACACCCTACTGCACAAATTTATTTGATACTGAAACTAAAATGGAAAACCTACCATATTGATAACTGACTGGGTTCGGGGGTCATTAAAGGCTGTTAAGAGGGCGTATGCGAGAGGTCTAAACAACAAATTAGACATTGCTCTTCACGGGATTAATCCATGTAGCTGGCATGGTACCTAATTACAAGGCGATGAACACCTTCTTTACGGACTTGGTTGTTAACGAGAAAACTGAATAACAATTAATAATACATTTCTTGTAGGACTTTGTTAAGTATCAGAATTACATAATTAAACCTTAAAGATTGTAAACAATGGAATCAATACAAACTTGGGACGGTGTTATGAATCATGAGTCGTGTTGAATCTGATTGACAAATACATGGAATTTAAAAAAAAAGTTGAAACAAGAAAAAACTGAGTTAAGTTGTGCTCCAAGTACCAAATTACTTCGAAACAATATAATACCATTTTAGACAATTTTCAGAGATAACAATATACCTGTAATTTTAAAGTTGAAATTTAAAGTTGATGGAGGATGAGATGATGCACTTTATAAAATAAACTGTCACTTTCACTAATTTTGGTTTAAACGTGTTTAAACCAGTTCTGAAGTATTCTAAGTCCAAATACGAAGATAGTTCTAAGATGAATTTCAAAAATTAATATAAGATGTCTGCTTCTTATCTGATGTCTGATCTGTTCAAGTTCTTAAAAGCGTCTCAGCTCTAACAGGTCTCGATCGTTGGTTTTACACTTAAATTTATGTGTTTGCTTTCGAGAGAAGGAAGGGATAATGTTTGGTTCTCGTGGGAGAAATTACACTTATTCAAGGTTAAATTTATTCATTTTCTTGGAGAGTATCGAATCACAGTCGTTCAAGGTGAAGTCTCGTTGGTTTCCTAGGAATGACGTTATTTGGTGCCCTTATTTCATGTTGTCTGGAAATCACGTTGGATTTTATATTGTATTTCATAGTTCTTATGAGTCAAGGTTAAAGTTCTTATGAGTCAAGGTTCATAGTTCTTATGAGTGAGTCGTGGTATGACACGGTAGTTCGTAATTTTAGGAATGTATTTTAGAACGGAAATGATATCACTATCACATCCTGTACGTTGCTTTGTCATAATGGAAATTTGGAGCTTGGATACAATAAACCAAATATATAATGATTCATAAACGTCGTGACAAATCTTAAAGTTAATACAATAGAAATCTTATAAACTATAAAAAATGAAATACACTGTTGACCAAAAATATTAAGAAAATTGAAATTAAAATTATGAAAATGTAGACATACAACAATATTTTCCAAATGCAAAAGTTGATAAATAATTATATAAAAGCTACAATCTCCACTTCAGTAAATTTTACAGGAGAGCCAAAACAAAATTTAAGGCAGTAAATATCACACAGTATATGGATATTTTCCTTTCGTGTGGTTCCTAGGCATAAAGCTAGAACATACACAAAGAATTAGGGCTTTAGCTTCATTTTTAAAATAGTTATAGGTTGTTTTTGTCTGGAGATTGCTGGTTTTGCTTATAAAAGTTGGATTTCGCTGATTTTGCTACTAATAATTTGTTAACGTTTAGAGAAACTGCTATCAATTTTTAACGTTTAAACGCATTTCATAAACTGTTAAAGGCTGGAAGTTATGTTAACGTTGTTATAAATATTCAAACTAAACATTGAGGCACAGTTTTAAAAGTTACTTTTCGTTAATGTTACAACGTGTAAATATTTTAGTTTTATCTAAAATTTTGTACATAGTTTTGTGAAGTTAGTTAACTTTAAGACAAACATCATCAATATAAAAAGATATTAACTGTTATTGTCAATTTCCCTTTAGCGATATGACGTTTCCAAGCAGGTCAGGTCTTTGCCTTGCTTTTCTAGGTGATAGAGGAAAAATACCATCTTCGAAATCAGGTTCAATTACTCTTAACTGTTTAAAAAGCAACAATAATAACACATTTAAAGAAACTTTAGCATGCCATAGTGTAGCCAACACCAATCGCTATTAGCTGTTAACTAGAGGCAGTAATGACAAACACAGGTCATGTGACTTAATCGAACGCTCCGATTGGTGGAATTGGATTTTCCTGACTTTGCTTTTAAGATTTCAGGAAATTAATTTAAAATTTGAAACCTTTGCTTCGAAGGCTAGTTTTGAACTATTAAAAATATTTGTTGTGCTTTTTTTTGCTATTAAGAGTTTTATTATCTTAAAGTAGAACCTTTAATGTATGCAGTACCATCAAACTCTTGCTTTGCCCCCAAAAGTGGAGATGACAGCTTTTGCTTTAATGAAAATAAAAAAATAAACAGAAATCATCATTTAACATAACTCTTCTTCTTGTATGTTTATTTGTAGAAAAAATACAACAAAATCTTATTTTAGCCTTAGGCTTAAATTGAGAGATTTATCGAAAAATGGGTAAAGTTGAAGATTTGCGGACTCACCTAGAAACACCCAAAAAATGTTTTTTCCTTATGTATTTTGACCTTCTGAGTCGATTTATGCCCCCCCCCCCAAACTGCTCAAGTGCACCGTTCCCGAGATATGACACAAACGTTGCAAATATTACTTTCCTTAAACCAGTTAGAAAGACTCGGAAATCAGTGGTTCCTTCTGAATTTTGACCTTCAGAGTTCATTTACAGCAGTACCAGCTGTTGCAAATCCAACGTTCTCGAGACATGTCACAAGGACACTTGTGTCATATCTCGTGAATGGTGTACTACCACCGGTTGAGAGGGCCATAAATCGATTCAGAAGGTCAAAATACATTAAAAAAAACACGTTTTCGGGTGTTTCTAGGTGAGTTCGCAAATCTTCAACCTTACCAAGAATGTATAACAACATAAATTACAGTGCTTTAGAAAACCTTTCATATAAGAAAAGCAATTTTTAAAATAGGGTAGTCGGGAGCAACCTTATAATCGATTTCATATTTCCTGTGCACTATATTGGAAAATGGCGTCCCCTGAGGGTCTATACGGTTTGAGAAAGTGAGTAAGTACACTTCTCAAAATATTTGTAGAAGAGTCTAAATTAAATTTCTATCAAGTGGGACACTTTCATCCAGATTTGTGATATTTTTTTTCAAATTCCAACTCTAAGGTAGGAAAGGGAAAAGGAAATGAGATGGTATATGACAAAATCACACATTAGCTAGGTTTGTTACTTTATACAATCTTAATTTGCCACTTGCCTTAGTGTTTCTTTAAAAAGAGGATATTAGGGTACCTGTGGGAAGTGTTAAACAACAGTCACTTGCCTAGGGTGTGAAGGAATATTCATGCCAAGTCTGGCGCGGAAACGTTGAACGGTATAGAAATAGATTCATATTTTCAATTTTAAGTACCTGTCAATGCTTGTAAATCATACTGTGAATCATTACGTCATTTTATTATATATAAGAAATATCTTGTTATAATTCTAGGAGATTTTAGTGCAGTTGGAATTAATTGGAAAACTAGAACCGTCCACACAAAACACTACTATGCAAAAGTGAATCCAGATGCTGTGTTAGAACTTTGTTCTATGCTGGAACTTCACAACTTAATAAATCATTTTTTTGCTTGCATCCTCTGGTAAACGTTGGCTATCATCATGCCCTTCTATTTTCCAATTGACGGCAATTTTTAACAACTACGGCACTGATTCTATTAGAACAAATTATAGTTACAGCTTTCCAAATGCTGACTTTATAATGCATTATGAAGATATTAGCCAGTTGGAGAGTAACGATAATAGTGGTACTGACGTTGAAACATGCGCTAGTAATTTATATAATTATTCCTCTTTCGATAACTAAGTGCCAATAAAGTTGTTTAAAAGTAAGAAGGTACACAGATATCCATGGATGACTAAGAAACTAAAGGTAAGGAGACCAAATCCTATGAGAAATCAATCTCTAGTACGGATGTATATGGTACACTAAATGTTCGGAACTTAGAAAGTTAGTTTAAAATACTAAACTTGAGATGTGTACCTATCTTTATTGGAAAGTAGCATTCATGGAAATAGTTCCTATTTCTGGTATCAATTCAATAGAGTCAATATCAATGATATGCCAAAATAAATTATCAACCATTTATATTGGGTCTGGGAAAAAGTTCGTGGCGTTTGTTTTAGTAAATTTCAACTGGTTTTGTGCTAGGGTGAAAATAAATTTATTTAAACCAAATATACTAAATTATTATCGACAATGTTTCTCCATTTTGCGGGTGGAGCTATAATGCCATCAATGAAGAACTTCTGTGGTTTCTGATTGAAAAACTGAATCAAGCGATTTTCACAGGCTTCTTGTGAAACCAGCTTAATTCCATTGAGAGAGTTCTGCATGAAATGTAAAATGGCTTAATAGATTATAAACGTTATATTTTTAGAACACACTTAACGCGCTCCATTTCAAACAAGAAGTTAATTTAAGCCTTGTTTGGTTTATTATATTTTGCGTCAGACTTAAAGTTTGATTGCTTTTTATGTTGTGATTGATTTTAATATGTTGGAATTTCAATATTGCAGATATTATGGTTGCTCATGAAGTATAATCATTAAGAAATGTGTTTTTATGTTCTTGGTAAGAGCTCATACAAGAATGAATGCTAATATATGTTTTTGCGTAATTCTTTGGCAATAAATGAAAAAAATGTGTGTCTCAAAATCTGTCTGGGCATTATACCTTGTCATTAGTGAACAGCAGTAAAGATATCGATATTTGCATAAGCTAGTAGTTATGTTATCATTGATGATAACTGGAAGTCGGCACACGTATATCAAGTATTGAGAAACGAACCCAATATAGTAAGAATACCCTAATTTTGAAATTATACAAAGATAACAAATGGCGAACGAGGCTGGTCAAGTGACATTATTGACAAACGCGTATGATTTCAGTAAAGTTCACTAAATTGGTAATTTAGATCTACTTATTGGACTTAAACACAATCATGACTAGGAATTCAATGTTCGCGTCCTATGATTCTAGGAGAGATAAAATGAGTCTCTATTTAGAAAGTTTTGCATCACGTTGCAAAGTCTTTGGTGTTGACGAATCTAAGAAGGTAGATTTGCTGATGGCATCCTTGGATAATGATGCTTACGAAAAGCTGAAAATTAGCGTGTTACCTCAGAAAATATTGGATTTATCGTGGAATAAGCTACATGACACATTGCTACAGTTATTTGAAAGCAAAGCATATATTTGGTCCAAAAATGTTAAAGATAATACTAGAAAGTTGATTGCATTAACGCAAAACTGGTATTATAGTAAACGCACGCGTGTCATGAGTCAGTGGAGTGATAATATAGCTAAAATTTTGGGCAATACGTTGAATGATATGAAAGAACCTCGTATTAAAAAGAATTTACCGAAAATGGAGTGCAACAGTCATAGTATTAACGACATTCAGTCTCTATGTACTACGCCATGTTTAATGAATTTAAAAATAGCAGGCACAGAATCAATTGCAGAAATAGATTCAGGCGCATGTGCAAACATTATGTCAGAGAAAGTGTACAAGTCGTTGACAGCGAATAAACATATGCAACCTACTCACAGTAGACTATATACAGCAAATGGAACATATTTACAGGTGTTGGGGGTTGATGAAATAACAATTCAGTTAGGTAATCAAATTATCGACTTACAATTTTATATAGTGAAGAATGATATGAAATACATTATTATAGGCAAAACAAGATTAAATTTAATATGGCCACAATGGAGGGAGATTTTTTGTTGCAAGCAATTAAGAACAGTTAAGAAGGAGCAAGAGCAGCAACACAAACTTTCAGAAGATCTAAAAAATAGTTTATTACATCAGTATAAAGAGGTATTCAATGACAATGTTGAAACTCCTGTTAAGGATTTTGAGGTGGAAATAAAATTAGTACCACAAGCAACGCCTGTATTTCGAAAGCCATATCGCATACCTTGTAGTTTAGAGGATACAGTCAAATCATCTTTAGACAAATTAGTGAAACAAAGTATATTAGAACCAATCTCATATTCACAATGGGCAACTCCGATTGTGATCGTGCCAAAGAAAACCGGAGCTTTGCGTATTTGTGCGGATTATAAGGTTACAGTGAACAAACATCTAGATAGAATGTTTTACCCATTGCCTATTATGGATGATATTTTGCATAAGCTTCAGGGAGCTAATACATATGTAGTGTTAGACCTTCATCAGGCATACCAGCCTGATGTCGGAGGCATCTCCGAAAGTTCTGGCGATAACGACGCCATGGGGAATGTATAAATTGAGCAGACATGCTTTTGGGTTAGCAAGTTCTCCTTTCATATTCCAACAGATATGGATAATGTGTTAAGAGAATTTAGTTTTGCACAGGCGTATATAGATGACGTCATAATTGGAGATAACGGGGTACAGGAATGTTATAAAAACGTATGCAAAGTATTGAACAAATTCCAAGAATTAAACATCAAAGTAAATGAAAAAAAATGTTAATTTTTTTCAAATGAGATTGAGTATCTCGGTCACTCCATTTCAGCTCAAGGGTATATACCATCACAAAAGCATAAAGAAGCAGTTGTAAATTGTGCAAGACCAGAAAACGTAACACAATTAAGATCGTTTTTAGGAATGGCTAATTATTTTCAAAAGCACATACCACATCTCGCTTCATATACGCACAAGCTACATGCTTTACTTCAAAATAATATAACTTGGAATTGGACGGAACAGCATCAGGACCAGTTTGACAAAGTAAAATTGTTAATAACAGATTGTACATGTAACCAAGTGTTTAATGCTAATGAAGAGGTATTTCTCATAACGGATGCGAGTCCATATGGATTAAGTGTGCAATTATGCAATAAACAAGCAAACGGACAATTTCGAACTGTAGCTTTCGCATCAGTATCACTATCATCACCGGAACATAATTATGCACATTTTGAGAAAGAAACTCTTGCCTTGGTGTTCGTGGTTAAGAAATTTCACAGGTATTTGTATGGTAGAACATTTACGGTATTATCAGATTCAATACCAATGAAATTAATTTTTGGCGAAGAAAAGCTCTACCATCTGAGATACACCCGCGTCTCATAAGATGGGCATTATTTCTATCTGGATATAATTACAGAATTGTATATACTAAACAAGTGCCAGTTACGGATTGTCTGTCAAGATTGCCAACATCGGAGTACGTGAGCGATGAAATATAAAAAAAATATGTTTTAACTATCAACAGTAAGTCACTAGTAGTAAAAGCAATACCTGATGAGATCCAAAAAGATGACACATTGCGAACAATATGGGGTTGGACATGCAAAGGTTGGCCAAAAACGTTACCGTCAACACATAACACAGTAGAATATCGTAAGTACTTTTCAAAAAGAGCAGAGATAGTTATTGAACATAATTGCATATTTATGGGAAGAAGACGTATAGTACCACCTAATTTTAGAGAGGAAATCTTAAGATCCGTTTATAATTTACATCTAGGATTATCAAAATCAAAAGCTACTTTCAGACAATATTACTGGTGGCCAACTATGGAGGCACAATTAGAATCTATTATATATAATTGTGATAACTGTAGTAAAATCCAGAAGGGAAAGTCACATGTGTATTATGAATCGTGCAAGTCAACTAAATACCCGTTTGAGCGTATCCATGTAGACTATTTTGACTTTACAGGAAAAAAGTTTTTGATTATGATCGATAGTTTCTCGAGGTGGCTTCAGGTGGAATTAGTACGAGGCACAACAGCATATGAATTCAGACGAAACTTAGAGAATGTGTTTAATTACATTGGTTATCCCAAAGCGATCGTGTCAGACAATGGTCCTCCGTTTACCTCCCAGGAATTCATAGAATGGTGTAAGCAAAAGGGTATAATATGCATACGATCGCCACTATATCACCTACAAAGTAATGGGTTGGAAGAAATAGCCTTTCAGGAGATGAAATCATTATTAAAGAAGCAGATATCACCAAATAAAACTGTGGATTGGAGTGAAAATGTAAAAGAAGGCGTGTTAGCGTTGTGGTTGTGATGGTCACACCAGAACAAAGTGTATGCTTTATTAGTTATGAAAGTTTTAAAACATTGATCTATTATAAACATAATTACTAATTCTTTTTTAGAGAGAGAGAGAGAAATGTGAAATGGCTTAATAGATTATAAAACGTTATATTTTTAGAACACACTTAACCCGCTCCATTTCAAACAGGAAGTTAATTTAAGCCTTGTTTGGTTTATTATATTTTGCGTCAGACTTAAAATTTGATTGCTTTTTATGTTGTGATTGATTTTAGTATGTTGGAATTTCAATATTGCAGATGTTATGGTTGCTCATGAAGTATAATCATTAAGAAATGTGTTTTTATGTTCTTGGTAAGAGCTCATACAAGAATGAATGCTAATAGATGTTTTTGCGTAATTCTTTCGCAATAAATGAAAAAATGTGTGTCTCAAAATCTGTCTCGGTATTATACCTTGTCATTAGTGAACAGCAGTAAAGATATCGATATTTGCATAAGCTAGTAGTTATGTTATCATTGATGACAACTGGAAGTCGGCACACGTATATCAAGTATTGAGAAACGAACCCAATATAGTAAGAATACCCTTTTTTTGAAAATATACAAAGATAATACTGCAGAGATCGGAACAAGTGATATTCCGAGAGTGCTATGTGTGGACTATACGGTGGATGGATCAAAACTTCCCTATTAAGCTCGCGCAATTTTTGACGGGTCATCAACGAAGTATGTGGTCTGGCGTTGTCGTGACACCTCTCCTATTGTTCTATTTGGGCCGTTTTCTTTCAATTGCCTGGCGTAATCTCTCTAGTTGTTCACAGTAGAGTTGAGAATTAATCGTCTGACCGACTGGAAGTAGCTCATGGTGGACGATTCCCTTCCAGTCCCACCACAATCACAGCATAATCTTGTACTGCGTCAATCCGGGCATCGCGAAGGCTTGTGACGGTTCACCACCCGTTTTCCACGATCTTTTACGCTTCCGATTGTCGTACGTGAACCATTTTTCATCACTGGTTATGACACGTTTCAGAAATAGCTCGTTTTCATAGCGTTTCAGCAGCTCATCGCAGATGTTCATTCGGTCGATCATGTTTTTCTCTCTCAACTCATGCGCAACCCATACATCGAGAATCTTTTTGTAGCCAGCTTTGTGTAAATGGTTCAACACAGTTTTGTGATTAATGCCTAGCTCCATATCAATATCGACACTACTGATATGCTTATCTTGCTGGACCTTTTCAAGAATTTCATCAGCTATTTGAGTGACTGGACGACCAGAGCGTGGCTCATCTTTCACATCAAAATTACCAGAACGAAAGCAGCGAACCATTTCCGCGCAGTAGATTTTGAGAAAATGCCTTCTCCGTACACAGCACAATTTGTTTTCACACGTCTGATCAGCGTTCTTCATTTTGATGTAATAATATTGAAAAATATAGTGCAATTTGACGTTACTGTTCTCCATTTTCACACGCAAACAACTTTTCAACCACTGCACTAATTTCGGTGTTTATACACACATAGTAACGCTCGAAGTGTAACCTTTCCAAGGAGCGTTTAGTGTTGGCGCTGCTATCTGTGTTTCCTGAGGTATTTGCAATTGACGCCATCTATCGGGAAAACGCCACGCGCTTTTTCCCAGACCCAATATCTGAACACCCCCACAAATATAACATAAAATGCAATCCGAACAATACAAACACAAAAGAGGTGACAGAAAGAAATTGGACGTACGTCGTAGAAGCTTGCACGGATGTTAAGTATCTTCAAACTTTAGATTGCTACAACATTTATGCTTTACGCAGAAATAGAAAAATTAAGTCTACTAGTACGTGAAACAAGTTAGTAGAAAGTCTTCCTAGAAATGGGATTTCCCCCAAACGAGCTGGAACTTTCAAATTGAGGTGTCTTAAGTAGGTCTTTAAATAATTCTTAAAATGTCTGTACTCATTTTTCTGTTGATAAATGTGTAAAACATTTGTATAAAAATTGTTTAATAATTGCAAGTTTATTCCTGCTACGATCACTCCAATATGAGTGAATTTTAATGGACAGCAAATAATATACATAGTATAGTGTTTTGTTTACATGGGCGGTCTTGTCAGCTATGACCTTTTAACTTACTATATGTATGATTTCCCTTGGTGACCTCTTTACCGATGTAGAGCTGGAAAATGTAGCGTCTAAGCCCTTAGTCTAAGTATCGTACTGACCTTCGCCTGTTGAAACTAAGGCAACCCTGGAAAGATCATTCAGTATGTCCGGCAACCTTGCAACCCATGTTCATCCAGAGTCCTAATCCAAAATTGTTGACCGTAACCAGTAAACTACGAAAGGTGTAGAATAAATGCATATATTATAGCCATGAAACTTGGTTGTAATATTCGGAAATATAGTATAAAGTTATAAGCCCAGCAGTGTGTTTCAGCTCCGGCGACGAGAGGACACTGGTTTTATGAAGCCAATGCACTTTTTGCATCTTATATAGTTATAGTGCGTGTTTTTTCTGAAAAGCAATTGTATTTTCATTTCTTCTTGGATGCTTATTAAGCCTAACTAACCAATGTAAAAAGATGGAGTGGGGGGTTGATTTACTGTACACAGAATTTTAAATTAATTTATGGCTTTACACATCTTTGATTTACGCCGGGATAATGTGGAGGAGATGACGTTGGAAGGAAATCAGCCACGGCCTAATTTGAAGCTACCATTCCGGCTCTTTTCCAGTGTAATTGAAGAGAAATCCTGAAATGCCCCAGGCAAGATGGACGACCACTGTGATCATTCTCATATCCATCCAATTAACGCTGTATCAACTGAGCTACGGCTGCTCGGTACATGCTATTTTATTAGGAAACTGTTAGTTAGCCACAATTCTCGATTCGTCAGTAAAATATAAACATATACAGTATTTCGAAAACCGGACAAGGTAGATTGCTATTTTTGATAATTATTGCTCCTAAACTCTCATTGAAGCTTTGGGATGGAACTTCCCATATGTATTCAAAGATCCACATTGAATCTACCGCAAAGTACTATGGATAAACATTTTTATTTTGCCTTTCAGTTGCTAACATTCCAAGTACTTCCGTTATAATTATTTTGCTGTTATTTACAAAGGATTTTGAATAATTATAATGCAGGTATTTTCAAGGCAATCCCGAGTTTTCTCACTTCATCTTCTGATTCATCTAATCGATATTCATAATTCATACTCATTGTGTTGACGTAGGTAGTTAAACTGGACTTTTTCTTTTTCTTATTTACGTTACTACAGATTCTTAACTTTGAATTTAGACATTGTTAACGCTTTGGGAACACTGCTTGATTTAATGTTTAAAAAAATGTCAACAATCTCTTTTACATTATTGGAAGTTGTAAGTTTTCAATTCTAGTGTGATTTGTCCATATGCACAGAATGAGAAAACGGTTTTAAATAGTAACCAAATGCTGTTCAAGTAATTGCTGCCGCCATCTTAGTCCCTTACAGTATATTTCCAGAAATCATAAATATTCCCAATTAATGGACTTTTCGATTCCAACTAAGAAATCTAAAATGGTAGAAACATGGCGTAAGTAATGGAAATCACTTAGTTATGCCTTCGGAGCTCGGGCAACTAAGTTAAAACCCTTTACACCGTTTATTATGGTGTTTACATCTTTGATAAGGTAGTGAATTCTCATTCTACATTTTCTTTTATCCGCGAATATTACATCAGATAATTAATTGTATGACTTTTTTTAAATGATTATATATTTAATATACTATCGGAATTTCCTTTCGCAAGCAACACAAGGACGACGAGTGAATATTTGAGCAATACTTGGCTAATAATGCGGATGTCGATCGTGATTAGCCGTGCTGTCTAAACATCTATCGACATTAGCCTCGTACGATATTTCGACACTCAAAGCTATTCATGAAACACGAGAAAAGTGCAGTGATTCATCCACAAAACATGCAAAATTAACTCGGCAGATTAAAATATTAAGTTTAGAGAAATATTACTGTTTGCAGACGAGCGACACTGACCTAGGTCTTTTAGAGGATCGTTATATGTGCTAGAGAATATCTATCTAAGGGAGAAATATGATGTGTTATACGTAAACCTTCTACATGCTACCTACTTGAAACCATTGTGTAATGACAATACCGTCTATGTAACCACGTTTTATCTCTGAGTTGATGCAGTGCATATGTATTATTATTGAACAATTGATCCCTAGGAAAATAACTGATACATCAGATCACAAGGTTGCAGGTTCGAATGCAGTCGAAGAGAAGTGCGTAAATATTCAACAATAAATGAAGATGAGAAACAAAAGAGTAAATTCCTCTTAAAAAAGCGAATGCTTCCAAACGTACGCTAGTTACCTAATACAATTAATTTACATATGTAATTTGAAAAAATGTATCTCGAAAGAAATCTTTGAAACGTGATTAGTTGCATATAATTGTAGCTTATTAAGGTTATAGAACGTCACATTATAATTATGTTATTACCATTGTGGACAGAGGAATAACACACTTTGGAGAACGCCACTGAAATTCCCAGACGGGAAACAATTTGAATTATCACACCATAGTTCATCGCTCCAACCAGGAAGAAATTCCAACAATTCTTGGGTAGACATAAATACGGAGGCAAGAGAAGAAGAGGAGAAGAGAGAACTGAGAGAACGTTGACAGACGACTACTAGCAGGTCTACAGTGATTCCATCATAGACGACCCTTCTGCCCGTCAATCTATCCATCTGAGTCGCCCGGTCTGCGGGCCCTGATCTACCATTTAAGCCATTCGTTGACCTGGTGGTTCAATGTCTGGGCTTCGCTGTTGAGTTAACAGGCCAGTTAGTTCAGGAAGACGTCCCTCCCTCATTTGGAAGTCCGCCGTTGGAGCGTCGACCCATTCTCGTCTGGCCAGGATTCAGGGTAAGTGGAGTTCTGATTAGAATGTCTTGGTTTAGCTATTCATGGTCGTTGGTGGGATCCATTCTGTCCGTCAGCTATGATTAAGCCCATAAATTGTGAAAGGGCAATAAATCCCCTATTTTTGTAATTGCGTTATTTATCATTTATTTATGCCTAGTGTCACTCCTTTCAGTCTTATTTGCCTTTCTGTAGCTACCAATTAACCCCCGGAGTACATCCTGTATTCGTATCTTTAGGGTAAGAATTTTAGACGCACCAGGCGAATGTCAGGATGATACTCAACCTCCTCGATTCCCGGTAGAAGGAGGCTACATGGATGGAGGCGCCATCATTTTAAATCCCTTTTTCCTTTTAGCATGGCGAAAACGCTATGATTATTGGTACTAGGCAACGTTTCTTTATTGTCCCACCGTCCCACCCAGCGTAAGCTATTTCAGTCTTTTCTTGCGGCTTTGGTGATATATGTTTTAATTTTTAGTGGTTTAATATGTATGTATTCGCCGGACGGCAAGGTCCTGTCTAATAGATCACCAATTCTTACACGTTCTAGAGTCACTCGGGACGAGAAATTAAAAGAACAAGTACCAGAATTATTTCCTTTTGCTAAGCAAGTATCTAGTTCTACACCCAACAAAATGTCACATCCTCCGCCACCTCCTCCACCGGCGCCAGAAGGCCCATCATTAGCTGAACAACTGATTCAGTTGCTTTCCCCACCTGCATTTTCGGGATTAGACCCTGGCGCAGTGGACAATTTTTTTCTAACATTTGACAACATGAAAACTCAGTTCGGTTGGACTGACGCTAAAGCCAAATCCTCCCTTCCTTCATTTCTATCTGAAAGGGCATTAGATTATTTCTACACATTATCCCATTCAGCAGATTTCGCAGGAAAATCCTATGAAGATATCAAGAAACAGTTTATTGAAGTTTTTCGAGGTATTGCTTGCCCTTATCGTGCTGATGATGTTATTCGTGCTAGAAAACAAGCAATAGGTGAACCTACCTACGCTTACATTATGAGCAAATCACGCTTAATCAGGACATATCAGCCTCAAGCTAGCGAGGATAGTATTACTAAGCAAATCATATTAGGCTTACGTAGTGACATTCTATCCCGTGTTGCATCTAAGAACATTGGCACCGTAGATGACCTAATTAAAGAAATTCAGGCCATTGATAAGAATTATTACACGATTTCTGAAAGACGACGGGAAGAACTTAGCCAATTGCAGCTTTTATCAAATCCCGCAGTGAGTCAGTCACCATCGACGTACTTTGACCCTGCCTTTTCTCCCATCCTCTATCCTCCGGCACATATTGCCACACTCAGCAATTCTTTGCCAACACACCTACAACAACACGAGCCCCAGCCAGCACTACAAAACATGTCCGATAATTTGTATGCGGCAGGTCCATCTTCCTATTCCCAACCACCTCCAACAAACCCAATTTTTGTCCCTCCCCAAGCGCATCCTGTTCCCCAAAATCCAGTACAGTCATCCAGTATTAGTCTGGATAAACTACAGCAGGGTATTGAGCGGCTTCAAACTATGATACAACAGACACAGAAGATACCAGCCCAGCCTGCTTCCCCTCCATCTTCTGGTGACACAGTAGACTCCCTGTGTTCTAAGCTTACACAACTGGTTCTCCAGTTTGAGTCGGCTAGTAAATCTTCCTACAACAATCGTGGTAAAAACAATAATAAGTCAAATAATTCTGGTCGAAACAACAATCAAGGAAATTCGTGGAATTCCGAACCCATTATCTGTTATAAATGTAAAGGTGCCAATCACTTTTCGAGACACTGTAAACAGCGTTCAGGGAACAACAACAACAATAACAATAATTCGGGAAACTAGCTTCATCTCATTTCGCGCCGGGACGTCGATCTGAGAGTGAAGAGCTTATAGTCCCCATGTCAGTTCAAAACAATTTGTCTTTTATAACAGTGTCAATTGATGGACAACCCCGTAGGTTGTTGATAGACAGTGGTGCTCAGTGTTCACTTCTTCCCCCCTCTTTTGTCCCCAAGACAGCAAAAAGGTTACCGTTTAAGACGTCACTCAAAGGCATTTCCGAAAATAGAGTTTTTAGTTGTGAAATTGCCATAGTAAAAATGATGATTGGTGGAAAATCTTTTCGGCATCCTTTTAGGCTGTTTTTGATGGCCAAGGACTACGGTATTTTGGGAGCTGACTTTCTATACCATCAGTATGCATCAATTGAACATGGATCTAATCAATTAAAGCTATACCGCTTTGGGAAAGCGCCGGATTCGGTATTTTTGGGCCCAGCACGAAATTGCTACGTAATTCCGGAGAATGTGTTTGAAACCTTAGTAGTTCCGGACGACCCTAAAGTAGTTGCCATACGCAAAATTAAGATCAAGCCTAGATCTACCGTCACTGTTCCTATTAAAGTTTTGAATTTTACTGGCAAGGATGAAAACATAATTGTACAACCCGATACAGACCTCTTAAGCGCACTGGGTCTCAGCTCAGTACCTGTATATTGTTCCGGTCCTGTCTCAAGATTGTTGTTACATAACACGACTCAGAAAGTAGTAACACTTCCGCGTTATGCTAACCTAGGATCGCCCGTCCCCTGTGAAATAATATCATCAGTAAACATAGAATATCAGGAGGACCTGCTGGCCAATATCCCTACGCCTTCGTGGATGAAAGTATCCGAGGAACAGGAACAAGAAATTCAAAAGCGTATCGAATTTCACTCACGGCTAATGAATCCCGACACCATTCAAATTAATCCCGATCTGTCTCCGACACAACAACAACAGGTCAAGGACCTTGTTGCCAAATATTGTGATGTTTTTTATTGGACATCTGACTGTTTTGGGATGACGTCCCTACTTAAACATTCCATACAGCTGTCCGATGATTCTCCGGTACATGTCAAACAATTTCCTTTGCCTGTACATCTTAGGAAGGAAATAAAAACAGAACTGGACAAACTATGTCAACAGAAAATTATAGAGCGCTGTGAGGGTTCGCCATGGTCCAACCCAGTAATGCTGGTCAAAAAGAAAGATGGGAAATCATATAGATTGGTTGCGGATCTCCGCTTTCTAAACCTCAAGGTCAAGTCTGTAAATACCGCCTTTCCAAGCATAGAAGAAATAATGGTCAACATCTCGGGAAAAAGATATCTGAGTTCGCTTGATTTGTCCCAGGCATTTTTTGCCATACCATTAACGGAGGAGTCTAAACACATGACAGACTTCGCCATAGCATCCTGCGTCAAGTTTCATCACAACGCCTGCCCAATGGGGCTGAAAAGTAGCCCAAGCCAATTAATTGCCCTGATGCGTATGGTGACAGAAGGAATACCCTCTTCAGTACTTAGTACATATATGGATGATGTGGTCACGCACCTAGACACGTTTGAGCAGACCCTCCAATTACTAGAAATTCTTTTT
>JAGDQP010004284.1:49075-86414 GCA_022664845.1 Lepisma saccharinum
TTAATCACTGTTTTAGCTTTACCTGAATTATTGAAACTCCTCTGTATATGTGACAATGTTATGCCATCTCTGTTTTTGTGATTTTAAAATATCTAATAGCCATTGGTCACACTGTATTCGTTTCCATTGCAATGACCAACGAGTCCTAACACGCCAGGTAGTAAGAGATTTGAGGATCTTTACTATTCAAACATGTCGGACATGTTACTATCCGGCGATACTGTTCGGTCTCTGTTAGATAATTTTGTACTGTGTGTTCTGAATTTCTATTCGTAAATTTAAAAAATATGAATATTTTATTTTTCAAATGATTTTATATAATTCAGCAAGGTATTAGCAATCTCTACCTTAGAAAGTAGGAAAGAAATAAGGATTCGGAGAAGTTTTTATAGATATCTGAGAATTTTACACAGAAAATATAATTTGGTATCCGTTAGCGAATTCATGACAACGAAATGCTTAGTTTTGAACATTACATAGAGAACCGCTATTTGGCCTGAGCCTTAGATGCCTAAAGGCCATAAATATAATTCAATTAGTTTATGAACACTATTTCAATTACAAGACATGAAATAACTTCAAGTGGATCCATATAAAGATTTGAACATTCCAACTGACGATTCAAATAACAGAAACGATAAGCAAAAATTATCTTTCAGTTAAACTGTCAGTTGGGATTTAAAGTTCGAAGATAATAATACACAAAAGGGATGTGCCAGAATTATTTTCAGACCATGATAGGTTGAAATTACAATAGGAATTCTCCATGTAATGTTGAAAACCAAACATTGAGTTGTTCTCTGTTGAGTAACGGTAACCAAATTATCTTCTTGCATACCTTCCACTCTGCTATAAATTCCGAAATTGGTTCTCTCTTGCTTTGTCATAGAAACGATAGTTCTATCAGAAGGAAAAAAGCCTAACTTTTTAGGTCTACTGCTTCCACGTTGAGAGAGCAAAGTTGAAGCTCTCAACTGTGATCACCACTGTTGTTTATTCACAGCAGCTCCCCAACTGCATCACGATGGTACTGGTAGGCACCGTACCAGATAATCTCGTTTTGGAAAAATTCCTTGGCAGAGCCGAGAATCGAACCCGGGACCCCACGATCAACAGTCAGCGACAGTAACTACTAGATCAGCAGGACGGCCACAAGCACACATATGAGTATGCTTACCTAGGCCAGCTCAAAACAACTGATGCCAAGTTGACTGATGAAATAAATAAAAGATGTAAAGTAGCGTGGAGTTCGATTGGAAGACTAGACTTTATTTTCGAAAGCAAACTTCCAATGTGTCTGAAGCGTAAAGTTTATAATCAATGTGTCTTACCTGTGATGATGTAGAGTTGTGAAACTTGGACATGGAATACGCAAATGACTCAAAGATTAAGTCACACAAAGAGCAATGGAGAAATGCATGCTAGGAATAATTAGGAAGGACAGGAAGACACATGAATGGATTCACGCACAAACAAAGGTAGAGGATGTAATCAAAACTGCAAAGAAGATGAAGTGGAGATGGGCCAGTCACATAGCTAGACGAACGGATGGAAAATGGACGATAAACGTACTATCAATACATTGAATTCCTAGAAAAAAGAAACGACCGAGACGACGTCCAAATACAAGATAGATAGATGATACCAAGAATTTTTCAGGAGCTATATGGATGAGGATAGTAGCAGACCAAGACATGTGGAAAGGAATGAGGGGAGGCTTCATCCAGCAGTGGATACAAAACGGCTGAATATGATATATATGAAGAAGTTATAAAAATATTTGAAAATATCTAATATAATTGTACTACTCCGAAGAAGAACTAGGAAAAGAAGATTCAGAAGATAATGTTGTAGATGTCCAAGACGTAATGAAAGAGGAAGTGGATAAAGTACTTCGAGGGATTAAGAACAGAAAACGCCCGGAGATGCACTCATAGCAGAGACGTTTAAATGGGGAGGTGAAAACATGAAAGAGGAACTTGCGAAATTATTCTCAATGTGCCTGAGGAAGAGAGAAATATCCAGACGTTGGAATAATGCTGTTATCATTTTATTGTACAAGAAAGGGGACAAAGAACTCGTCCAAAACTACAGACCAATTAGTTTATTGTCAGTTCTATATAAAATGTTCAACAAAGTTATTTTGAATTGTATTGAACGAGAATTAGATTTTAACCAGGGAAGGGAACAAGCCGGATTTCGTCGTGGATTTAGTACGATGAACCACATATAAACATTGAATGAAGTTATGGAAAGGACTAATGAATATGAACTTCCACTATGTCTAGGATTCATAGATTTTGAAAAAGCTTTCGATTCGGTCTCCTTGTCAGCAGTACTTAAATCACTTGAACATCAAGGCATCGAAAGTGCATACATGAAGATACTGCGAAACATTTACTCGACTGATACATCTGTCATTAGACTACATCAAGAAAATGAAACAAATAAAAGTTGGAAAAGGGGTACGACAAGGAGATATACTTTAAGTATTCATTGCTTCTACTGGATTGTCTCTGAAGGCACACTGCAGTGAATTTCTTTAATTGAAAGGTTGGAAGTAGACAAAGCATTCTATATCTCTAGAAAGACAATACCGTTCTCCTCTTCTCAATGTCCCCATGGAATTCATACTATCCTGACGTGGTCTGTTTGTTTCCTCTCCCTCAAAGTGAAACTTAACAACACAGCCTTGAGGAAACCGCGAAATGACGCAAAAAGTGTATTTTTTTTTTGTCTTTCTCTCTCTTTTACATTTGGATAGGTATATATATCTTGGTGTATTGTGCTGCGTGAACCTTGTTACACAATCTGATATATATATATGTTTCCCCTTTGTTAATGTGACCAGTAAATTAGATCATGGGTCATTAAACCTGATACGTACCAAAAATAGTTTCATATTTCTTAGACAACTATGCCGGTAGATATATTTGATTCCAAGTATTAAATTGACATTTCTGTATATAAAGCGTACGACACCCTTACGGTTAAGCCATTATTGAACGTCGATATGAAACATCTATATTGGTGGTGGAACGAGGAGTGACCGATATATAGAATATATAGATATGAAATACTATATCTATATCGATCATGTAAAAATGAGCTTTATAATCTGTCAGATCTAATGTGCTGTAGAATTTAATATCTTTTACTTCAAAGGATTTCTGGCAATGCCATCTAGTAAGCATTAAGATTAGAAGTGACGACTGAGATGGTTTACTTAAACTATGTAGTAATGCAGGTTGAACCTGAAGTAATTTGTGTCCAGTGTGGTAGATTTTTGGTAATTGTGGTACAGGTAGAAGTTGGTTGAAAGCCTCACAACCTCGTCAAGGTCTCTACCATCTGTGAGGGCCTCTAGTGTTTTTAAAGTTGGTAGAGGGACGCAAGATCGTTTGTACCGTACGATCTTACGCCGGAGAACCAACTCGCGCAGGATTAGTTCGACTGTTACAAGGATGGTGTTCGCGAATGTGTAAGTAGAACTCCATACTTCCAAAACATGGAGTAGGACGTTCTCCTTCTACACACTGGTGCATCAAGCGCCCTATATGACTCAGCTATGGCACGTGCAGTCTACTTCACTATTCGCTCGTCAGACGTCATTGTCGCGGTCATCGCACATACGACATTACTTATGGGATAACCTGATACTTGAAAGTGAAGCAGATAGCACACAAATAAACCCCTAACCAAGATCCAATCAATATTTCCTCAGCATTCAGACGGTATTAATTTCGCCGTGTTTTGGGGGTTTTCGTCCCACTGTGCACCGATCGGCGACAAGTGAATATCAGCTCGTTAAATCAGTAGAGCACCTCGATGGTGGTTGGTGACGCAATAACTATGAAGTCTCAGGACTCTTACTTGCGCGCTTGGCTGTAATCGTATGGTTGAAAAGTTTAGTTTAGTTTTTTTTTAGTTTGGGGTCCCACCTTACCACCCCCGCCTCTTTGCATCCTTTGCACAAGCCGAGTTGTGCACTTCCAAGGGCGTGCATCACGAATATATTTGTTCTTCTCGCCTTGGGGCAGGCGTGTCCCTAGAGATTCTTGGATTGCCGGAGTTCCGGCATTCCAAGAAGCTCCTATGTTCCTTCTGTCAGAGACATCAGGTGTTACGGGACGGACTTTGGACCAGGCGTCCAGAATGTTCTCCTGGTCTAAGTTCCCTTAATAGAACTTACTTGCTTGGGAGGGACCCTACCTATGATTTTCTTTATTAACATATAACACATATATTACAAATATTAGAACAATACATTGACTAACACGTGGACAACACATAGACAAGACAAACATAAACTTGGTTGGCTTCTTCTTCTTTTGGCCTCTTCTTCTAACCTGCAACAGAGTAGGAAGGAATAAGGATAGGTGCGCGTGGATTAGGTGGTGTGTTCCACAAAGTTTTTGTCGCCTCCCTTTCCTTTTGATTGGTGTCCACTTCCTCCTCGTCACTATGTTAGTTCCTCCTGTCTCACTCTTGCGCTCGGTTAGTTATGCCTCTTATTTCGCTGTATTCTACTTTCAATTCTTCACACTCAATCACTCACACTTACACCGTGGCTAGCTTTCGATTTGTTCGCTTTCATTTCTGGCTTCCAGAAAATTAGCGTTTTTCCACTAAATATATACACTCGTCTCTTCATACCACACTTCCAATTTCTTCCACCACCACACTTACACTAACTCACACACACTTAGCGTCTCTTGGGACGGAGTTCCGCCTCAAGGCGCCGAACTTTTCCCACTGGGTTCCAGCGGAGCATTCATTCTCTATTTCACCACTTCATTTCTTGCTTATATATTAAATTACGTGTCTCTATTGTTTTTTGGTCTATTTATACGCGGCTGCAACGCGGGTGCGCGCGCGGCGATCCTTTTATTGACCGAACGTCCCCATATCTTAATCTGCATTATCCTTGTTGTTTGTTGTTTTCATACGGGGCGGTCCACGCCGTTAAGGTATTTCCTCTTGTAGTAGTTTGAGACTTTGTGAGTCAGCTCCCTGAGGGCCGTCACCAGTTCCGGTGTTCGCAGAACCTCCGTGACGGGCGTCTCCTCCAGGAGCTGTATTTCTTCCCAAACTATGTTTCTTGTTTCCATACATCTTAGTACGATGTGTTCTGGCGTGGCCACCACCCCGCATATATGGCACATATTATCTTCTACTATTTTCATTTGGTATAGTTTCTGTCGGTAGGGGCCGTGACCAGTCAAGTAATGCATAAGGCCTCCGGTGATCTCAAGTTCCATGCCCATTCTCTCCTCAATATCTGGAAAGAATCCAAAAAGTCTTCTTCCCTTTTCCGTCTCCTCCCATAACTCCTGCCATGCATTGACTATTATGGAATTGATTTCTAATTTATTCTCTGCTTCTTGGTGCAGTATTTTGGATACTCGTTCTTGGTTTCCTTTTTTGAGCCAATACATGGCACCCAATTTCTTCACCTGAAGATGCATTGGCGGGACAGCCGACGCCACCTGGAGAGCCTCTACCGGTGTTGTTCTATATGCGCCAAACAGTCGCAGTAGTAGTTGTCTATGTGATCTGTCAATTATTTGTCTTTGTCTAATATCATCCATTCTGTGGCCCCAGACGCTAGCAGCATAACCTACAATCGATCTTATAACATCGTGGTACGTTCGTATTATTTTAATTGGAATTTTAAGGTCTTTTGTTGCGATGTTTACCAATGTATGTGAAACTTTTATTGCTTTATTTTTGATTATAGTTGTATGTTCTCTAAAGTAAAGTTTTTCGTCTAAGGTTATGCCTAGATATTTTAAGTGTCTTTCCCTTTTTATCGTTTTATCATTCACTTTTATAGTTGGTCCTCTATTGAAATTAAGGTTTCCTTTAAATAACACATATTTGTTTTTTCTGATGATATTGTTAACTTATTCTCTTTGCACCACGACGTCATTTTGTCTATCACTTCATTTGCTTTGTTTTGTAGGTCCAGTCGGCTGTTACCCTTAATCACGACCGCCAGGTCGTCGGCATATCCCACCACTCTTTCCACCTGCCGCATTCCATCCAGCATTTCCAGGCACGGTTGGAAGGCCAAGTCCCAAAAAACCGGGCCTAGCACCGAGCCTTGCGGGCAACCTTTCGTTGGCATCTTAGCCACGACGCCATCCGCCGTCTCTACTTCTATTAGTCTATTTGCAAAGTAGTTTTTTTACACCTTTCCACAATTTGCTATGCAACTCGATTTTCTTTAATTCCCTTAACAAGGAAGGACACCACAAATGGTCGAAGGCCCCCATAATGTCAAAGAATATCCCAATTGTGTATTTACAATTATCTTCTTTTAGCTGATATATGCCGTTACATAGTTCATTTATGGCGTCTTCCGTAGACTTTTTAGAACGGAAACCGTATTGTAATTTACAGGTTGATAGATCTTTTCTTTTTTCATTTATTTTTTTGTGCAATTATTCTTTCAAAGATTTTACTTATTGTGTTCAATAAACAAATGGGTCTATAGGACTTGGGACTGCGTTTATCTTTGTCCTCACTTTTTAGTAGGATTATTAAATTTGCTTTCTTCCATGGTTCCGGAAACACTTCTTGACTTATGCATTCATTAAAAAGCCTAGTTAGGTATGGAGTCCATATATCTGCATTAATTTTGAATATTTCATTTTTTATGTGATCTGGACCCGGTGCTTTCCTTTGTTTTAGGCTTCTTAGGATTGCTGCCACTTGATCGTTTGTAACCACTAGGTCTTCTGGGTTTTCTGGTTGGAAAGCATGACTCTCCACAATCTCAATGCATAGGTTATAGCGAGTGAACGAGAATTCTCCGTGTTGGCTAGTGAGTCTCTCGCGAGCCGCCCAGTTTCCCGCGAGGCTCGGAATAACGGAGAATTAGGACATTACAACCAATAGTAGCAGTGTGAGCTCACGATTGCGTTCGTAAAAGAGCCTCAATTAAGTTCACTTGGCCCGGGCCCAGGCTTGCCTTACGCCGTCACTGAATATAGCTTTGAAAGAGGTAACACTGAAAAATATTTATACATCACTTCTACTCTATTATCTAAACCTTTCTTCAAGCATATTCGTATGATGTTATTTTGCTGAACGATCAATAGCTTCAAGTGAAAAGGATAAGCAGAACTCAAAATGACATACTGAATTATACTTTGTATAATATGTCATATGTAAAATCTTAGCAGTGTAGTGTATGTGTGAAGACAATTCTAAATTCTTATCAGTAATTATACCTAAACAAGAAACTTGCATTGACAATAATTGTATTTCTTACATTTATGAAGTTTTAGTATTACGTTTTGAGTCTGTCCAATCGAAGATGGCGGGAAAGTTACGTATCTGGGGCTTTCACAGTTTAATACCAAGAGATGATCATTAAGCCACGCGTTTATTAAGGAAGTTCAACTTTTATGAATGTTTCCGTTCATGCACTTCCACTTACATTAATTGAGGTATCTTCCGCAAATGCTTGAATGTGCACATTTAACTTTAAGTTGCATAGAACTGGTCCTAGTATAGTTCCTTGAGGAACTCCATATTTTACATTTGTAAAACTACTCATACAGTCACCTACTGTGTTAATGCTTTTTTAAACTAGTAAGATTTATGAGAAGAAAGGAAAATCATTGAAACAAAATTGATTGAAAATTACCGTTGAAAAGTAGAGGATTAGTTTTCATAGCTACAATTATAATGACTCGGCAGAAATTTTGTAAAATACAAAAAAAACGTAAGTAACTTAATAGTTGAATGGAATTCATACAAAATCAATCTCGTACTCTATCATTGACTATGGTTTGTAGAACTTTGATACACAAGAATCGATGCGTTGTGCGGCTGTGTTTGGGTTCATTATTATTGTGTATTTGCGATCTCATTGTTATTTACGTAAAATGTTATTGTGAAAGATGTGAATGAATAAATTGCATGATAAACTCCGCTCATGAATACGTGTATCATTGTTTACTTTAACTACGAAATGCTACTTCTTGCTGATAACATGTACTGAACTTTTAAGTATTGCAAAAAGAAGCCTAAAACATAATCTTGGGCTCGTTTCCTATTTGTATAAGAGATGGCAGCACCAAGGGCTACACAATATTTGAAACAATCTGAAAGAATATGCAGGTTTATTTAAACGTATTTTTGTCTTGTCAATTTAGTGAAATAAAAGTTTAATGCAAGTGTTTCCAATGAGCATATCGTCTTAGCGCACAAAGCAGAATTTTGTTGCTCGAACAAGCACTTATGGAAATTTCTTGTGAATTTTCTAACTTCCTGAGAAACTTTGTTTTTGTACTTATAACTTAACGTAGCCTAACTTTGTATGGTTAGTGTGCTCACGAGGACCTTGTGTTGAATACGCACAAGCGAGAAAAGTACGCATACCTGCAAATTAGGATTGACTGCAATTTTCATTGTCGGAGGGTATAGTTAGCCCTGAGATAGCAGTCATTGCACAAAGACTGATCATCTTATCATCATCAATTTGTCCGTCATCCTAATACTTCTGGGGGCTTTGGCCCTTCTCATCGTCATGACAGATCATCTTGGATATCACTCAGGGCTACCTCAGACAGTACAAGGACCTCAGCAATACACGAACATCGGCAAAGTTACCAATAAGAGAAACCAAGATACATCTTCAGATTCTCGATCTCGCTCACGTTCACCGATGGAAAACCGATCAGGACAAACTTCTCCACCTCACAAGAAGACTCATACAATTAGCGATTCGGACACAGAACAGGAACAGCACATGGATATTACCGATAGAGAACAATTTCCAGATCTAGCATCATCTTCAGTCAATAGAACGTATTCATATTTGCTGACTAACTTTGATCCAAAATTTCAGAATCCGAAACAACTTCTGC
This sequence comes from Lepisma saccharinum, assembly GCA_022664845.1. Classification (NCBI taxonomy): domain Eukaryota; kingdom Metazoa; phylum Arthropoda; class Insecta; order Zygentoma; family Lepismatidae; genus Lepisma; species Lepisma saccharinum. Next base: position 57,958 of record JAGDQP010004284.1, read on the forward strand.
AGCAGTTCATGAAATACATCTCACGTGACATCATAACTAGACTCATACCTACAAGAAATGGCATCGTTATTCACAGTACAGATAAGGCCCTTCAAGTAAAATCAGAAACCGTCATAGCTTCGAGATATTCGGAAAGTCAACAAAAATCACACGTATTGAGAACAAACAGATCCGTCAAACCCAACCACCTCGCAAACCACCAACATTATATGTTGTTATCCGTGGCGTCGCTCCAGATGTAACAGACGATGGGGCAGAGTTAGAATTAAAACAAGAGGGACACTCCATAGTAAAATGTATCAGAATTAAAACCAGACAGGGAGAACCAGCTTACATGATACGAGTCCTAACAAACAACCAAGAAACAATAGATGATCTGCTGACAAACGGTGCTTATATATACAAGAGACGATACAGGGTAGAACCCTCTCACTCACCTCCTCCGATGCCCATACGATGCGAGAAATGTCAGTTATACAATGCACATCCTACAGCTAAATGTCCAAATGATATTAAATGTGGATTTTGTACTGGTTCTCATAACACGAAATCCTGTCCGAATTTGCAACAACCACCGAAATGCAACACTTGCAGTCAACCACATCCAACTTTCAGTTATAAATGTAAAGCCAGACCTGCAGCGGAATAAAGTAAACCTGAGTTCATCGTCCCAATCCGAACACCAGAAACTAAACAGCACCAGGAGACAACCATTACTTCAGTATTTCAACCCATAACAATAGATCAACTGCTCTCATTCATAACAGTGACTCTACAGAACCTTCATCCTTTTCAGCGACAAAACGTCTTACAACAGATACAATATGCAGCTAAAACAACACTTCACGTTAACTTCAATGCCACGTATTCAGGCCCTTATGCACACTTTCATGCCTATGCTCTTGAGACAGAAGTCTAAACCCATACCATCTACAATCTCATTTTCAGTATTTCTTATGGCTCTTACGTTTATCTTCATGAATATACGCTCACTTTAACCTCATAAACATCTATTTGAACAACTTTTATTAGAAGAACACGCTCACGCATTTCTGCTGAACGAAACACATCTACAATCATCAATGTCATGTAAAATTCCACGCTATTTATTACTCCGGCAAGACAGTCAAATTCCTGCTCAAAGAGCTAACGGCGGTACGGCCATAGGTTTTTCACCTTCAATAGCCTAGAGACAATACAAGCCACAACTTCAAAACCTACCTGAATATATTATCGCCACTCTCTACTACCATCACAACTATGTAACTTTGGCCACCATCTATGTTCGTCCATTTCACCCTATACCAAACAGTTTCTTTGCCTACATTTCTAATAACTTCAGGAACTTCATTATAATGGCCGATATAAATATTCACAGCCGTTCAGACAGAGAAAAAACTGACTTCCATGACTATATAGAATATCAAACAAACGGAACAGTTCATCAACTCACAAAACCTACTCGACCTATTTCAAACACAACAACATATATAGTAATTACCTCTACCAGTCTTTTAAACCGTTGCACCGTCGAAGTTCTAGGAAGTGACCATACTCCTATCAAACTCACTTCACAACAACGCCACCAGCCAATACAACAAACGAACTTTACACGTCGAGAAGTTCTTAGATTCGACCAGGCTAATTGGAATGGGTATCGAGAACATATTCAAAGTAACGTTCAGCATCTGACACCACCGACAAATGAAAACGAACTGTATACAACCACAGAACATATCTCCAACGCCATAAAGGAAGCATCAAATCATTACATACCTAGCAGAACCATAAACCCTTACCGTCCGAAATGACCTCCCCAATACCTACCCATAATCCAACTATCCCGATAATTTTACCGTGACTATCAACGAACACGAAACCCTGAATCACTCCGCCTCCACCGCCAACTTCAACGAACAGTTCGCAACTATATTAAAGCATACAAACTAAGACAATGGACAAAAACCTGTAACACCTTAGTAAGCACTTCCCATCCTACAAAATACTGGAAGCGGTTCAATAATCTCACGGGCAAATACAGCAAACCGACCTACCCTCTCCTTAATCAAGACCAAGCTTTACATACAGACGAAGAGAAAGCAGACACATTCGTTGATTATTTACAAACCATTTTTACTCCGACACTCCCCATGAATCCATTACGACATCATCCTGCAGACCGACTAAATCTAGAATCACCGCACTTACAACCAAACCACGATCATCCCCTACCAGATCACCCACTTACAGCACCAATCACAGCAGACGAAATCACATACATCCTTGCAAATAAACGACAATCAGCCCCCGGCATGGACACCATTTCATACAGACACCTCAAAGAATCACCACTCATTCTTCTTCAGCTATTAGCCTCTATCTATACATTCATTCTTAAAACCGGGTATATCCCACTCCACTGGAAAACATCCAAAACTCTCATGTTTCTTAAACCGAACAAACCCCCTCAAGCCGTATCTTCCTACAGACCCATACAACTTACCTCTACCTTCAGCAAAATCCTTGAAAAAGTTCTTGTCAACCGCCTGCACCTACACCTAGATCAACACAACCTTCTTCCACTACACCAAGCCGGTTTCCGTCCTTTTTTCAGTATTAACGACCAACTCCTTCGCCTCACTAACATGATCACTAATCACTTCAACACTTCATATCCATCATGTCTGGTTCTGTTCGATTTAGAAAAAGCATTCGACCAAGTCTAGCATAAAGCACTCATTCACAAACTTCGCTCATTTCAACTTCCTATTACCTATCTACGATTTATCTTCAACTTCCTCACTAACCGTTTAGCATAATAAATAATAAATCACAGCCATATTCAATCCACTAGTGGATGAGGCCTCTCCCCGAAGGGAGGAGTTGGTCTACTGCTCCCACGCTGACCAGACGGGTTGGGAGAGGAGAGCCGAAGCTCTCACTGTGATCGCCACTGTCTTTTATTCACAGCAGCTCCCCAATTGTCCTCACGATACTGGGTCAACACCGAAATATTTGAGCCCCCATCGGGAATCGAACCCGGGACCGCTCGCACTGAAGTCGAGCGCGTTACCGACTAGGCTACGCAGGAGCTCAACCGTTTAGCATACGTGTCAATAAATTCAGAATTATCCCATCCTATCTTCCTACACTGTGGAGTACCACAAGGCTCAGCCCTCTCCTCTCTCCTGTACTTACTTTTCGTTGCAGACTTACCACCCTTACCAGAAAACATACACATCTTTCAATACGCTGATGACACCGCGTTCTTAGCTATAAGTAAGACTATTCAACATATCAATCGCACAATGAATGACGCCATTAACATCTTCACATCATGGTGCTGTCAGTGGGGACTTATTATAAATTCTAACAAGACTCAAGCCATCGTCTTTCTACCCCCAAAATGTAGATCCCGCATACAAAGAAATCCATCTCGCCTCGAACTCAAAGTCCTACATGAACCAATCCGACCTTCCAAACAAGTTACTTATCTTGGACTAATATTTGACCATCATCTCAGCTGGCGCCCCCATCTTCAGAAGATCATTACAAAAGCTAAAAAACGACTTAACCTTCTTAAAAGACTGACTGGAACGAGCTGGGGACTGAAACCAAACACAGTAATCAACACTTACAAAGATTTCCCGAGACCTGTGTTAACATACGGATTTACAGCCTGGATCGCAGCCGACCACCCAATATACAAGAAACTACAAATCCTCGAACGCCATGCTCTGAGAACCGCTTTCCGCATAAAACTACCAAGTCCGACACGAGAGTTGTACGAAAGAATTACATTTCCCCATTTATTATTACACCTCGAAACACTCCGAACCAAGTACATTACAAAGAGAATGGAAACACAGCACCCATTATTCCAAGACATACTTGAATCACATGATCACAACAACACAAACGCCAAACATAAACATTCACCGCTATCCTTACTATTCACTTTATATCACTACACATTACCACCTAACCATCCAGACTCTGACATCATCACAGCATATCGTTCGCAAGCCACCCCTCACTATATCGCATCCTCATCAATTGCAATGTAACCCATTAGTGTATTAACAGAGATTCATCCGTCTACATTAAGCCTAGAGTCGCCCCTGGGCAGAAGAATCATGATTACATTCGTCTTAATTGTAGCCAAAGTGTTGTGACGTGAAATAGCACCTCACCTCCATCATCCATAACACTATCAAGATTATTCCTCACCTAAAATATGTTTATGAGCAAAGCTCATGAAGACCAAAACATTTAGATGATATGTTATACTAAAGAATTAACAAAATAAAGTAAAAACAATTAGCCCATCATTTGTTTTCAATCTCAATCCTTTTCATCCAACTTTCCATCCCAAATAGAGGGTGTAGCTCTCTGGGGGTGCTAGCTACAGCTAGCAAAAAAAATGTACGTACAATCTACACGTGAATGAAAGAATTTGTGTCATTCGCATTTTTCTTTCCACTCCATTTTTGAATGGGCATGAGGAAAAAAAGTGTGAGAGCACGGTGTATTTATGAGCCGTTGCTTCTCAGCTCTTTTATTTCTTCTACGCCCTATAAATTAAAAACAAGAAAACTTGAAGCAATTTTGGGAAAGGTAAATAAACATCCTTTCCAATGTTGTACATAGCACTATCCTTTTCCATCACATTAGCATGTGAGTCCTAATCTCCTTGTATGTTTATAAGCTACAGCTTATAGAGTCAATGGTTTAATTATTTAAGAAAAATAAAGGATAACATCGCATAGACCTATCCGTTTACATCTCTCTTCTAAACATCCCTTCCCCGAGGAATCACTACAGTTGTTATCCATAAGGAAAAGTACTAGTAAAACCAAGTCGTGAGTACAACCTCAGTGGATGAAATATATTAAAATTTCATTCCTCAGTATTTTTGTATGGCCAAGAGGAGAAAGAGTTTGAAAACATGGCGTATTTCCGAGCCGTTGGTTTTTTTAGGTCTTCAACTTTTTAAGACGTAGAGGAACTAAAGTATTTGAAGTACTTTAGTAAATATAAACATTCTTCCTAGCGCCGTACTCCAGCAGACGATACAGACTTTTATACCGTAGGACTTTAGTTCGCCTCCAACTACGGTACATTATAGATACATGCAATGAGCCCGTCGTTGGCTTTTTCAAGTGAATGCAACAAAGAGCATTGTTGTTACGTATGCAAGCGCAGAATATGATTGCTCCAGCAACTTGAGTACTAAAATATGCAATCCACACAAAACGGGAGGCGTTACGTTGAACAAAGGAATGAATTCTCAAAAGAGAAACTAATTATCACGCGCTACGAAAACTTTTTCAGTTCTATACATGATAATGAGATGCTTGACTATTTCTGCAGAGACTCGCATACATATTCTGAAAAACACGATCGTCATTTCGACGATTCTCCTGTTTAGCAGCATGCTGCAACAAGCCATATTGCACGTCTAAAATGTGTACAAACGAAAGCAGACTGCATAATCACTAGTCACGTCAGATACACAAGCAACATACAAATATTGGAAAACTTAGAACTTAGCAGCGTCAGAACCGTATTAACTAAGCTGCAATAGTTTAAACAACAAGCTATTGATTGGTGCCAATCAAAGCGACTTTTGGGAATGCTTGAGTTAATAAGAACATTGCCTATATGAGAACAAAACTGAACTTCTAATCTCTACATAAACTATGAGTCCGTCCTATATTTACACAACTTTTAGCTCATTTTTGCTCAAAGTGTCTGAAGTTCTTGAATAACAAAGATCCGTATTTCATCCAATTATAGCTTGTTGAAGTAACAAGTCGATGAAGTATACAGGAATTGTCTTACGTCAATATTTATCGAGATATGACGGTGTTTGTAACGCTACTTTACTATCTTTGAGCTTCTCTAGCTTGAAACTACGCGTTGTTTAATTCCTTCAAGGGAACGTTTCACTTGTTTTGGTCCGAGGAATTCACCTCAAAATTAATGAACGTCACTTTGGACACACCCTGTTTGCGTTATGGTAACGATAGTTTTCATACTGGGAAAGCGTTGAAAGAGAAGTGAAAAGCGTGTTTGGACAGTTGTTTTGTTATTCAACGTATGAACTTAAAGGTTCCTACAAGTTCAGGAGTACTAAAGGTGAGATTTCACGCCGGGATAGCGAATACCAGCAGTTAAGAGTTGAGTCCAGTATCTCGATATCGGAGCGCCTACTTTCCTCCATTAAAATATTTCTACCATTCCTGATCGTTGTAATATTTTGTTTGATCTACTTCATAGACTAGGGTATTATTCTTAACCCTCTTTATGAGATTCATTTAAGAACAAAATCATTTAATCAGTTTCCCTTAAAGATAGCAGAACACATATTTGCCGCGCACTGTATCTTCCTTTCCACCCTAAGTGGTCGATGAAATGGAAAAAGATGACCACTTTCACACTCTAGAAAGGGTTTTACTACATTTTCCAATTTTTTGTGTGAAACAGTTCAGCCAATATAAAGCAGGAATTAACTTAGAAAGAATTGTATTGGTCATCAAGGAACCTAGACCTCACCCGAGCTGAACAAATTGAGTTTGTCTGAAGAAAATGATGAATCTTACAGATATAAGGATAAAATTTGGGGTAATGTTAATCGAACTCGAGATTCAATCGAAAGACTTACAAGATAAACAATTAACATGATGTATTTCCACTCAACTATCCGCCTTTGTGAGGATAATAATAATAATAATAATAATAATAATAATAATAATAATAATAATAATAATAATAACTCAGTAATCAGTGTTGCCAACGTATTTTCATTTCGAATACCTTCGATTCCGGCGGTGGTTATTCCTATATATATACATATATAAAAAAAACATTAACAAAATCCGTTAAAGACATTTTAAAAATTGCGTAGTTTCTGGGATAGAAGCGTGCAAAGTAGGTGTAGCATCGTCAGAAACGACTCAATCCATGACGGTTTAGTGCATCAGAATCTGCGTCGTACCCATAGAATGTAAGGAAAAGTTTGACAAAATGGAGAAGTATGACAGAAAAGAGAGTTGTGCTCCGCCCCAGATCGGACCGATGGTGCCATCAAGCGGTTGAAAGTTGAACTACTTACTGGATGTATCACAGACGTAGTTTCTTCTGTTGGGGTAGTGATTTCATGGATATAATGCCTCCGAGTGAATTATGTTTCAAAAATGTTAGGATTTTTCTACACTTCGGTTTATTTTTACATAAAGTTTGTGGTTTTGTTAAACCCAAACTGCAAAAATTTAAGTATCTCCATATTTTATACCTTGAAATCTTTAAAAGTTAGGTAATCGATCACAATGGGGAATGAAATAGCCTATGATCCCCGAGTCCTATTGGAATTCCTTGCCAGTAAACAAAGGAACGCTGGATGTACAATTAAAGATTAAGGGAACTCTACAATCAAATATTTTTTTGATGATGAAAAGCAAGTTGAAAATTTCTTCAATATCTACACATTATCTGACTTCGGCCCACATACCGAAGTACTAGATGCATTTGATATAAAAGCTTCAATACATGAAGAATCCAGTGTTAACAGGTTTCCGTCGCAATATTTTCCTCAAAATACTGACAAATTTCCCGACTTTTGGTCAAAATTTCCGGCCGGTATGTTTACTTTCAAAATTACTGATAATTTAAACAAAAAGTGCCCAAAAATCAACAAAATTTCCCGATTTTTAAAAATTTTTCCCTTTTACCCTTTATGTGAGCCAATTTTTTTCATTTTCCGGGAAATTCCCCTCCAACTGACAACACTGGAATAGTCACTACGAAATAAAAATACAGGAGAAAATTAAGAACAGCTCGCACAAGCAAACCTTATTCTTCTCCTGTATCTAAACCTCAATCCTCTAAAAAAAAACAATCAAGCAATACAGTCAACAATTTACCCGCTACACAGAATACAACCAACATAACCCCTAAATCCAGCTGCAGTATCTCACCAAAAGTAAACAATCCTCACATCCACATTAATCCATATTCTCCTAGATATTCCACCAAATTCACTGACCCTCGTACAAACATTCAACCAATTTAAAACCGATTTCCATAGTAACCAGGAAGACGACAATAAATCTCTTACGTCAATTCTTAATAATTAAAATTATAATGAAATATCTATACACAAAAGTAATTGTTGTTATAATGAATATCAAACACGAACTTAAAAATCCTCTAACTATTCATAAATTAGTGAAACGCAGGCTTCTTGATTTAGAATTGACAGCTTACTTAACACCACAACAAACTGGACTGAAATTAATGTATAGTGATGGACCTAGCAAAGAGAGATTCCTCTCCGTATTTCAAACAAAATATTTTGGACAGAACTCAAAAATTGAAACATTTACTGAAAAAAAAAATAAAGGAAACACAAAGGCCAAGACAACTACGATATTCATCTGTGTTATAAGATGCGTCAATACTAATCTAATCATTGAAGAACTAAACCATCACCTAATTAAAGAAGAGAAACTACCTGTGACCAATATCACCAGAATACGAAATAATAAGGGCCCTCTCCCTCTAATTCGTCTTTTTATTAAAGGTCCAGAATTGGTCATTTTCTAATCATTTGTGGAATTACCATTGGATTTACGAGATATAAAGTAGAGGAACCCCCACTCGAAAGGAAGACTATTGCCCTGTTAATATCACAATCAGAAACCATGTAAAACGAACAATCTTGCTACAAATGTGGTGACAATCACCTTAGCATTATATGTAAAGTCACTCGAAGCCGGAACTTCTGTGGAACATGCAAAGTTAAAGATAACCGTACTGGCGCTTGCAACTCTCCACAAAGACCGCAAACTAGTAACAACTTCTTGCCTGGTAAAGTCTACTGGACTGAATATAAATCAAACAACAAAACTTAATGTTCGGAGATACCTGCTGTGAACCAGTTCTTCTGACATTACAAGCTAACATAAACAAATCAAACGTGTCAGATTCAGGGACTCCTAACGAATCCAATTTTGAAGATATTATTAACAAAAAAAAAGTGAAAGAAATTCTTGACAACATGATGAAATAGGTCTCGACTATACTTACCTTAGGAATTACCACAAGATAAAGAAACTCTTTCCAGACTAACACATGCAATATTTTTTTGGGTCATTAGAAATTCTTCAATGCCGATTGAATATTCTACAACCAACGAACGGACATCTCGTCAGCAAACAACAACCTTTGACACAATTCAAGAAAAGTAACAAAAACTCAAATTCAAAAGATGCTTCAACAATTGTCTTCCTTCTCAAATAAAAGATGCTTAATGCAAATCTAATAAGTTGAAATACTTCAAACAAACTATAATTAAACACATGTGGAACTTAAATACGAAGGAAACGCAATCAATCTTCAAAGAAAGAAATATCAAACATAAAAATGTTACACGAGATTAGTTTACGGTTTGGAGACATTTCACAATAATATTCCTTAGCCTTATTTCTCAACCACACAACAAACCTTCCCACAAATAATTGAATTTCTATTCCAAACCCAGAATAGAAAATTATATTAATTCAAATAAGCAATTTGTTTGCCAAATTTTTATTACTATTTTTTCAATGTTATCTTTTGAGTTTGGGATTTTCTTTAGTATTTCTGTTGCTCTTATAATGTTTTTTTCTTCTTATACCAATATTGTGCAGCTGATTTATTTGCTTCTAGGCTAAGCGGCATCACTCCTAATATTATATTTAATGCAATGTCCGGTGCTCCTGACATTCTCAGCAGCCAACCATACTAAAAATAGTTTTTTTCGGTTTGGGAAAGTAGTCAAACATAGATTGTAAAAGTAAAGATTGAATATGTAGATTTTAGACTGTACACGGATGGCGTGTAATCCGAGCACATATGTTAATAAAAGTATTCCACACTAAATCAACTGAGTTCCTTATTGTAATTCATAAGTAAATATATTTACAAGTTTTTGCTATGAGAATATTTTTTGCTTTATACAATTAGTTTTTGCAAGGTCACCGCAACTCTCATTATTAGTTTATGGGCTATAGAATACAGCTTTAAATTTAAATGTACTTATGGTCTTAGGCATGTATGGCGTAAATCGAATTATAGCTTTGATATTCTTATCTTGGTAGCAGAAAATGCAGTGCAGTTCATAAGATGTACGCTTGAGATCATGTGAGATCCATTATGTGAAATGGTGATGCAAAAATTATGTATCGTAAATATGTTTAAGTGTGATTTTCAGATTATTCTAATTAGACCGGACGTGAAGATGATTCCCGATAGCTCACGAATGGAACGTGATTACGTCAGATTTCTAGCATTAAACAAAAGAACATCCACTTATAATATGGCTGTCTTTAGGTTTAAGAACAGAGTAGGACAATAGCAGATTTGGGAGTCTACGAAACGAGTTCGCCCTGATTTCACTATCGATATAAAATCTTCGGATTTAAATAGAATCTCACAAGTAACACTCTTTCCAGTGAACACTCAGATCTATTAATATATATTGATTGTGCCAATGGCCATTGGTTGAAGAGATATTGAAAGTTAGTAATAGTCTTTGAAGCGTCATCTGGCGGTAGTTCACTCTCAATTCAGCGCACTACCGTGATACATAGTCAAATTAAACTGATAGCAGTATGTCGCTATACTCTTTGAATTTTATTTATGGCCTTTAGGCATCTAAAGCTCAGGTGGGGACAGGGGAGGAGGAATGATTCGGGAAGGTGTCGGCCATTTCTTGACCTCAGTTAGCCCTAAAAAGACGTCTCAATTGCTACCTGTTCATCACAGAGCATTTAATTACCAGGTGTATGCATAAGTAGTTTCCGGTTTACCTAAGAGATGGCGTCAGCGAAAAGTACGCAGCGTATTCATTTAACACATACGTCATTTTGTTTGTCTGACATTAGACTACAAACACACACAAGTTGAGTCCGCCAAACACTAGCGTCTTTGTTTTATCGTTCAGTGATCATGTCGAAGTTTGTGCCTGAAAAAGAACATTTGCGGCACGCATTGCTTTTCTTATTTAATCAAAAGAAAAAGGCTGTTGAAAGTCATCGTGTGCTGGTAGAAACATATGATGAACACTCTCCATCGATTAGAACATGTGAGACATGGTTTCGACAATTTAAAATGGGTGATTTCAATGTGAAGGACAATGCGCGCTCTGGTAGACCACAAAAGTGCGAAAACGAGCAATTGCAGGTGTTATTGGAGGATGACCCAACTCAAACTCAACAGCAATTGGCAAAAGCATTAAATGTGTCACAAGAAACAATCAGCAGACGTTTTCGAGCAATGGGGAAGATCAATAAACTGGGTAAATGGGTCCCACACGATTTGAATGAACGTCAAATGGAAAATCGCAAAGTCACTTGTGAAATGCTGCTTCAACGCCACGAAAGAAAATCTTTTTTGAATCGAATTGTGACGGGTGACGAAAAATGGATTTATTTTGAAAACCCGAAGCGGACAAAATCGTGGCTTTCACCTGGCGAAGCCGGTCCTTCAACCAAAGCCAAATCGCTTCGGCAAGGAGACCATGCTTTGTGTCTGGTGGGACGAGAGCGGTATTGTGTATTATGAACACTTGAAACCCGGCGAAACCGTTAATGTACAACGCTATCGCCAACAAATGATTAATTTAAATCACACATTGATCGAAATACGACCGGAATGGGCCCGAAGACATGGCAAAGTGATTGTGTTACACGACAGTGCGCCGTCTCACACAGCAAAATCAGTGAAAGACACCTTGAAATCGCTTGGATGTGACATCCTTCTTCACCCGTCGTACTCCCCAGACCTGGTGCCATCTGACTGTCACCTCTTCGCATCAATGGGGCACGCGCTCGCAGAGCAGCACTTCAGCAATTTCGAAGACGTTGGAAAATGGCTCGACGAATGGTTTGCAGCAAAAGACAAGCAGTTTTTCTGGCATGGTATGCATGAATTACCTGAAAGATGGGCGAGATGTGTAGAAGCCGATGGCCAATATTTTGAATAAAACAATTTTAATCTCCCTTGAAAATTACGTGTTTTCTTTACCACAAAAAACGGCAAAAACTTATGCATACACCTGGTATCTCAAACAAGCCATTGCTGAACCCACACAACTCTAATATGTTCATCCTTCGAAAGAAATCAAACTTTAGTATTGTTTCATCTCACAGTGATCGTACAATGTTAACTTCTATTAATATTAACGTTGGCTTAGGATCACGTCTTGTCTTTCTGTTCTCATGAGGCCTAGACTGACATTTTCACAGATAACTCCTTGCGATAGTAGAGTCGTTAGATTCGTTTAAGTACAACACTTTCATTAGATAATGAATTTCATATTTTCATTGAAACCCCCGTAACTGTTATCCTTATTTTTACTCACGTTAATGATATACATGGCCCATAGATGACGCATATAATTTGTTTTGTATTATTTTACTAAAACCAATGCCAAATAAAATTATTGACACATAAGTTTTAAAATAAATCCTTATTTTGATTAAGAATATTTTTCAAAATCTTTTTTGGTTTTATTTCTTGATAAAAATGCACAAAATCAAATTATGTGATTCTCTGTTGGTTTTTGAATCTTGAATACAACAGAGCATACACCAGAAAAACGGAATATTGTAATAAGATTTCATTCATAGTAGCAAGAGGAGTACCATTGATGGAACGAAAGACGGTAACAATAATATAGTCATGCAAAATGATATGGAAGTTTTACAGTGTACATAATATACACTTTCATTCTAATAAATCAGTATTTTAATGTCATAGATTTTAGCTCTTTGTTTCTAATTACGATATATCTGTGTATTTTCAGAAAGTTCTATGTTTCTAAAGATACATTGCTTCTGTCTAAAGGTGCACAGATAAAGATATATTTGGAACTGTGCTCGATCTAATTATTATACATTTGTTCACAAATGTTCTACTGCTTACAATATTATTATAATACGCAATCTGTTTAATGTGATATTTTGCACATATTATGCCCACACTGCATCAAAAAACATTGATGAATGTGCGTTACCATTCTTGTTAGAGCACAGAGAGAGTCAATTTTTTCGCTTTACACAATCCTATCCATTGTATTTAGGTTGAACGGTATTTCACAAGTAAAAAAGGAACTACGTTATCGGCATCTATGAGTCTATTTTGATCCTACACTGTCAAGTAGCAAAATTAAAAAAAAACGCCATTAGAAAGCAAAAGTAAAAAAGGAACACATCTCATTGTAACACACATCCACTGAGGACAGTATTCTCAGGTTCCCATTGAAATATTTCCCTCAAAATACTGAAAACTTTCCCGATTTCGTAAAAATTTCCCGGATTCTAAGATTTTAAAATAATTACTGGAAATTAAAACAAAATGTAACATAAAAGATTTAACAAAATTTCCAGATTTTTATTTTTTATTTCCTTTCATCTTTCTTGTGGCCCAGATTTTACCTTTTTCCGGGAATTTTTCCTCCACCTGACAACACTGACTGAGGGAAAAATATAAAAAGTGCGTCAGAATTATATGCACACTGCAGCGACGGGTTAATTGCCAAGTATTTCTGTAAGTCTAATAGTCCAACGGGCAAGCTATCTCGCTGCAATGCAGACCACTCTAAATTTTCATTTAATTGATATCACCTGCATTGAAATCTCAATCCTAATGATTCCACTTCTCGCCACTTTAATCACAGTCAAATTCCGAGATATTCTTTGTCGCCCAACAATTTTATTGAATGGAATCTTTAAATGACGTTTCGAACAATAGTAAAATTCTTTAAAACAGCTGCTGTAATTTTATTACAAGTGAATTTCAAACATAATTTCTGGCAATGAAATTAAGTTCAGCAGATTTGGAAGGCGGCCATCACAATCTCTGCAGATCGTCATTATCAAATATCTCTTCGAAATCATTGAAAAAGTCTGCACGAACTGCTTTCTCATTTGCCGCCAAATACATTTACAGGCCATCAGAACCTGCCTCTTCCATCGCCATGTATGGTCCAGCTCCTTCAGGAAACATATCATCTGCTACAACGGTAGGCTTCATGTTAACAGTTACCTATTTATAATTATGGAAAGTGACAAAACTTCCGTCAAATAAATCAAAATTACAGTGGGAATACCTCATCTAATTCCTTACCTTTGGGTATGGCTCATATGATTGAAGCTACATTATATCTTTGAATTGCCATGCTTAACATTAGAATAAGGAAGGTGCTTGCTCTATCATCACGATGACTGTGTGATACGCTTACTTATTTCCTTTATGAAGTTGAGGCCTTTTTTCCCCATGAACCACTGGATTCCATAGCAATGGCTACGAAATTGTACTTCTGTGCAAGATTACTATATTTTCTTCTTTTTTCCGCTTCTTTTCGCTTGGCGATATTTGCGGCCTGGCTTGAGGAAAAAAGGAGGTTGGAAGGAGCGAATCTATCTGAGCAAGTGAAGTCCCAAATTAACGGTTTGCCTCTGTTCCAGGGTAACAGAGTCATCCCATCTGTTTTTTTTTCGTTTGTTCTGCTACATACATAACAGTCGTCAACTTAATGCTCAGAATAAACTGAATAGACAACCGGACTATTTTCAAGGTTTTGGAATAGGTGAACAGTATTTGATCATCAATTCGAGTGTTGGGCTTCCAATAACTTGTATCAATACGAGACTGAAGGGGAAGTTCTTTAAAATTGAACGATCTGTTGCTTCATTAGTGCTCGGGATAGACTATGTGAATAAACTGAATGGGTAGGTCGACATACCCAACAAAAGATTCACATTATTGAAAGGGCGTATTACAGTCCCTATCAGTTTGAAACATTATGTGCCTGCTAATATCAGTGCTATAAACTCTTTTAGTACTTCCAGTGAACACCAGGCAGGGCCGAATTGTTTGTTTGTTCCCCAATCCGAATTTACGAACAGGTCTTCAGGAAACGATCATGTCCAGTGTGTGGGTGCAGTGAATCAAGTGATGAACCATGAAAGGTCCAGGATGGCTGATGGGATGAGTGATGGTGGTGCTTCGTCGAGCAGTGGCGTAACAGAACCCTAGAGATGTGTGCATGTGGATGTAAGATTGTTGTCAGTTGATCCAGAACTGCAGAACTATGTTGACAATATTATTGGTACGTATTCTGATGTTTTCTCTCAGAAAATTGGTACAGTCAGGAATTATGTATGAGAGTTAGTATGCAAGGTATGTTTGTTGCAGGGTTGCTTCTATTGTGTAATTGTTAGTATGTTTTTGAATACTGTGGCTCTTCTTCGATCTCGTAGGTTCTGGCAGCTGTGGTAATCTGGAGATGGAATTAGAGGATTTGTTTGTATAATAGAATTATTGTTAAATCGCATCCCAAGAAATATCAGTGAATCAGCTGATGTTGACAGCTCTATGGATATCCCGGGAATTGTTGTTCTGAATTATGTATATTGGAATTGTTTAGATTGTAAGAGTTGTTTGTTATTTTCATTTGTTGAATTTATATCATCTAGTTATTGGATTGTTGTCTACGAGAGGTTGAGCATTTATACGAGATGTTTGGTATGTATTGTTATTTATTGATTATATTGGAGTTTTTTTTTTGAATGAATGGATGCCGAAGAGTATATTAATTGATATGTGCGTCTGTAGCTACTGGATAGCAGTTAGTATGAGGTGATTGGTTTTTGTTGTCACGTCGTATATGTGGGGATATTTTTTAATCTTAAATATGCATGCATTTTAGTATATGTGAGAGATTTGCGGAATTTGTTTTTTTGTGTGACGTCTGTGCTGTCCTGTGGTAGATGAGTTTTTTTAATATCAATCTAATTGCTCGGAGGTATCAATTGCACTATTATTGTATTCAGTGTGAGTGAGGATATTGTTATTGCTATTATTATTATGAGTGAGTTTTGGAATTTTTGTATTCAGTGTGTGAGGGTGTAATGTGTAATGCCTGTGTTTTGTTTCGGCATTTCACTATTTGATTTTTTTTCTGACTTTCCTCTCAAAGTATGTTTTTCTGTGAAGAAATGCATAAGGATTTATCACTGTCGATTGTTACCCCACCTGGTGGGAGAATTTGTAAATATAACGAAGAAGAAGGCCTGAGCAAATTGAACCGGCAGTTGTTTGTGTGAATGCATGGGTACTCGTCTTTGAGATAATATGATATCCTTACGATAAAATAAATAGCTGGCTTGAACATAACTTTGAAACACATATGGATAGATAGAAGGAAAATTATCCTTGACAACTGTGAGCATTGCTTGCCTGTCTATTTCATTGAAAGCATTTTTGAAGTCAATCTTAAGGAAGGCTTCTGGTGAGGGTATGAATAATATATGTGTGCAGTATGTGCAGCAGCTTCTGCTCCATGTTGAATGCCTAGTCCAAGTTTGTGTGGAGAAAGGTGCTGAATTAGCTGATTTTTAACTCTTCCGCATATAATTTTAGAAGAAAGTCTTCTCCATGTGTTCCCTATAGCGATTGGTCTAATGCCTCCACATTTCTTTTTCAGTGCTATAAGAGAAGCCCCGAAGAAAAATGGCCGTATTGCTATGGGCACTTCTCCTGATAAGATCATATAAAGAAAATCACAAATAACCTTGGTAAGGCGATCTTTAGAGTCTTGAATATTATAAAGTAATAAATCTTTGAGGATTGAAGGACGTATGTTTTGAGCCCCCCCGGAGGTTTTCAACCGCATCCCCGAAAGAATTAGTGTTAACACTTATATTACTCAAAGGTAATACTGAAATACACATGTAAAAGTACATTCTATAAATATTGTTCATGTTATTTTGAGGTTAACCAAGTGAGTATGACATATTCTTAAGTAACATTAGTATTGTTTAATATTTTAGCACTTAGGAGTCAGTATGCATTATTTAAAGTTTTCGTGAGGCTCTCCTTGCACGAATTGATTTTGCACCACCTAAAGAAAATTTCTGAAAGAAACACGCCAGATACTACACCCTCAGAAAGAAATACATTCCGGGAACGTAACATTAATATACATATATATATATATAGGTTAGATATATGAGAACATCAGAAGAAAACACAGCCAAAATCTGGATTCAACAAACTCAGAACCGGAGAGCAAATTACTGTTTAGTTGAAAGGAAGAAAGGAAGAAAGCTTTAGTCCTTCAACATCATATAGAGAACCAGGAAAGAGAAGAAATCCCATTCTTGTCTTGTTTAAACACACACACACAAACAGATAGAGAGAGAGAGAGAGAACGCATGGAAGAATACGGGGAAAGAGCGAAAGAAGAGAGAAGAAAACAAGGAAAGAGGGTAAGAAAAATGGTGGAAGACATGGAAATAAATGAAATTTTAACGCTTATGAACACACAGTCTGCGTCTCTCTCCCCTGCCCTCTCTCTGTCTTATGTTTTTCTCCCTTTACGGGATAAATCTCTTTCAGTAGCAATCGCGGTCATTTACAACCCTTAATTCCTTGAAGAAAATATTTTGAAATCCAGACAGGGAATCGAATCCAGAACCTGCAGTTTGAGAGTCTGACACGCTGACCACTTTTTCTTTAATTATGTCAACAAGAAATGAATTACAGCCTACTCCACTACAAAACTTAAAGAAAATATATAATTCTTACATCAATTATACATAAATGGCAAGATGGTAATTTGCAAATAATTTAGGTTTGTTCACAAAAGACAGTGCCAAATACTGTTCACGTAAAAATTGCACATAGTAAGGTACATCCCATAAATCCTCTTTCATTAATATAATTTCTAGTGTCTGTATTGTGATCCAAAACATGATTCTCTTTTTTGCCTTGGGAAACACTTGAAATTCCGGGAAAAGAATAATGTCCTCTATATCATAATTACGAAAACTGCCTCTAGTCAAACGATTCATAATGTTTTCATATTGTAACTAAATCGGGCGTGTGCCTGTGCACCCCAACACCTTGTGAGTTACCGTTTCATCCTGGCCACATTACCACTTAGCTACACAAACCATAACAAATGTGTTGTTAAATCAACCATTAAACTTGTTTCCCTTAGCGGTTTATTTATATATATTGTAATAGGATGTGTGTCAATAGGACAAACACAATAAAACGTAAACACAGACAAATAGTGTTTAAGTAAACGATAAATTGTAGCAGAAGACGCCGAATCCAAGTGGGAAAGCTTGGAGTTACTGAAGTTCAGTATACAAGAAAAGCTGGAGAGACCTGTGAAACTTCCACCAGACACCTAAAGCTTATCACTTCAGTTCAATCCGAAAAAGTAGTCACTTCTTCCTATTCCTTCTGACTTGGTCTGGAGTCAGAGTCCCAACCTCTACCGCCGACTTGGTCTGGAGTTGGAATACCTAATCCTCTCTGACCTGGTCTGAAGTCAGATCCTATCTATTGCTAAACTCCTCACCAAACTGACCTAGATCAGAATAATAATCGTTACAAGTAAAGAGGTGAACCACAAGTATATATCAAGATACAGCCTGTGTTCCGGGCGCGCTGTTAATCAACTGTCATATTTTTCTATTTAAACGCATATAGTGGAAGTTTATAATAAAAGGCGTCGGTAAAAGTCAACCGTCTCTTCGTTCTTATTTATTAACCACGACGCCATCGATCCCAACAGTCGAAAGGGCCTACCTAAGATCTATTATAACCTACTTAGATCATTACGTGGTGGATCGCCAGGATTTTGATACGTCTTATCACATCATTACGCGATAGAACGTCTGGATCTCGTTACATAGTGGATCGCACGAAGCTACGTAAAATTTTAAAAATATTTCAAGCTCTATTACATGGAAAAGTGACAAAGTGAAATAGTGCCTTCAAAACCGTACAGTGAAAAAGTGACAATACTTTGGATTTAAAACTTTGTGGAATTTTGTTTTGGATAACCAACCCTTGGAGAACATATTTGGATATTCTAACCCACCCCAGAACTGGAGACAACCCTACCATTCGATACCAGAAAGGAGGACTGGATTTCGAACCAGGAGGACTGAACTACCAACCAGGAGGACGGAATCAGTATAAACAAAGGTATTTTTCAATAAATTATGGGATGTTATTTGTCTTTAGCAATGTTAATCAAATCTCGAATTATATGATTAAATGACTGTAACTCGATCAGGTGCAAGGGCAGGAAAAGTTAATCAGATAAAGAAAGTAGTTCCAACGAAGAACACGAAATAGCTACAAACCCTTCTTTTAACTTAACCGTCTATTCAATTACCAATCGAATAGAATTTCACAATATGCCATCGCTCGGTTCGGTTGGAAATTAAAAAGAAAATGTAAAGAACTGTTCGAAATCATTTTTTACCGGCTGCTTCGGTGGATAAAGCTGAAAAGCATCCTTAATGGGAGGACCGGGTTCGACCCACGAGCAGACAAAGTTTTCATTTATTTGAATTTATATAATGCTTTATTTGGAGCCAGTAGTTCCGGCGGTAGCACTTTTATACCAAACTTTTTGTAGTTTTTTTGTATGAAATAAGTAGTCAAAATTGAGATATGGACTTCATGCTTGGTCAACATGTAGTTACTCTTGGGTACCACCATTTGGCTAATTTTGGTAGCGGTGGCGCCAGTAGTTCCGGCAGTGGCGCTTTTATATCAAATTATTCGTCGTATTTGGTATGAAATAAGTAGTTAAAATTGAGATATGGACTTCATTATTGGTCAACATGTAGTACTCTTGTAGTACACATGGTCAACATGTAGTACCTGTTGACAAATTTTATTGGCACTAGCGCTAAAAATGTTCTGGTCAGCAAATTAGACTTACCCATAGAAGACCATTTTACTCTGTTTTCTTGTAGATTTTGAAAGTAAGTAATTATTTTTCTTTGATTTTTGTTTATGCGGAACCAATTTCTTTCTAACATCATTAGAAATTTAATCGGAAAAATAATTCGTTTTATTTGTTTACTTTATTTGATTTCCTTATCCAACATTTTAATTGGGTTATAATGATACAGTGAAAACTCATTTATTTGGAACTCCGATTCATCGAGGACGACTTAAAAAAATTTCTTCATTTTCAAAATACAATGAATATCGTGTACAAGTAAGCGAGCTTAATTCCTTCCTTGCAGTGAAAATGTGCAGTTTTTCACTATATTTGCCCTCAATTTATTGAAATAAAAATTGCATTTTGATTTTTTCTTCTTAAATCAGGTTTATCTGGAATTTTGTTTATTCGAAACGTATTCAGGTCCATCAGGTCTTGATAAACGATGTTTTAATGTATCACTATTTCATTCTCTCTTAATCAAATAGACCGATGAAAAGACTCCACCGGATAAAAGTCTAGATTCTAAGGAGTGTAGTTCTAGAACCTTCGAATATACTAATTCAGTAGGTTCCTCCGCATATACACGCACACGAATAAAGAAATACATTTCACTTGATTCACAGTAAATTTATATGCTGTATTCTTTTTACCTAAGTACTCATAAATGTTTAGGGTTATAGTTACAGAAGCATGTCGAGTAATTAGATACACATTATGCTTCTGTGCCAAGGTCACTAATGCATTTTAACAAAATATAGAATTAATTTGAATGGTATTTATTTATGATCTTTAGGAATCCATGGTTCAGTACTGTTCCAGTACATACCTTCTAGTTACAACTTCTTTATGTTACTAATCGAAGGTAAATTTTCTGTCGTTTTACAAGGTGTTGTGACGTCATACCCATTTGAGAGTCTGCATGATTACATTTATTAGGAAATGCATACATTTTAAGCGAAATTAATAAACCTATAATGTGTAACGTAAGGAAATAAAGCGTAGCATGATATTTCAGTACTTCCCAAGTCTGTTTATCGTTATGATTCTAAGAAATGTTATTCTTTTCTTCATAGAGTACAAAAATCATGAACGGGTACTAAATGTAATGAAGGAGTGAACGATAAAAGTATGAGGAATAGATGTGTAATATACTTGTTAAGGTTAATATACGATTCTAAAGCTGTATTTAGAATGCACTAGTTAACTGACACTTGACACACAATGCAGAAACTGAATCTACGAAAGTAACTTAAAGATACCTTTGACTTGAAACCTATAAATATTTTTAAAAATTGGCAGGAATGAACAAGACTCCACAATGGTACTGTAAACCGAGTCCGATAAATGCGAATGAATGGAAAGTTAGAAACAAATGTATATTTACAGACCAGTGACTGTGCAAGATACAGACGTACAATAGTATTTATTATATTGTAATATTTATGCAGACTATCTATCGATGTCTTTCTGTTTGTCAATAAAATACTTATTTCGGCAACAAGAAAATTAATCTATGCCAAACAGTGTGTTAGAGAATTTATTAATCACTTGATATAAAAGACATACAAGCCAATGGGAATGATTTGCTAAATTTGCAATGATTTGGCGCGTTTAATTCCCCGCTCCGAAATAAAGCAAGATTTTTACAGGGCAATTAAACTGAAGAACGAGTATGGGGAATTAACAACAATGCAACTATAAATTAGATGAATCATTTAATTTCTTCTACAAGTAACTGTAATTTCGTGAACAGTTTATTTCCAAAGTGTCTTATCTCCATGAAACAATAAGCTTTTCAATAAATAAATAATTATATATATATATATATATATATATATATATATATATATATATATATATATATATAATTTTATATTTGTTTGCTAAATAATTAAAAATATAATTATGATCCTAATTCAGGAGTTTTCTTTAAAAAATAAATCGATATAAGACTTTTGGAAATAACTTCTTCATATGTCGGAATCAGTCATTCAAACAATCAGAATCTATTTTAATTCCGTATGTGTTGTCGGTAAACATTGCAGGATATGAGAATTAAATAAAAAAAAATCCCGCGGGGTGGGTGGGTGAATCTCCGAGCGGAAAATTACCCTACATTCAGTACTGATACCATGATGTCTAGAAACGTGTCTTTAGAATGACAATTTTATGACATATGAAATACTATAACGCTGCATAGAAAATTTATTGATAAGCTAGACACTTACAGGACGAATTAACGAAAATGAAGAAAACTGGTTAGCACATTACTGGAATACGAAATTACAAACCGAGATAGTCGTGTGGTTTGAAGGCTTAGACCAGCGTTTCCGAATTTGTGTGTTCGAGTCCGGTCTGAAGCACGGATGTTTGTGGATTTTAACATACATTGTACTTATATTATTTGGAGGGGGTGAAGTCTAAAGTTACTGAAATGGTCCACACAAAATAAAGTTTACCAAAGTGTTACGAAATTACTCCTTCACCTCTTATTACTTATACGTATCTTTCTTATGGATTGATCGCTAGATGTCAGCAGTTACTAAAAACATTTTTTTTAATCGTGTTCTGTGAAGACGGTTGAAGTTCTCAAACTATATTCACGTTATATTCTTTACCGAATTATATCTTGGGTACGGAAACCACAGGAAAAATAGACAGAGAAGAACAAGGTTGTATGGATTTGTATCTAAAATTTTCAATTAAATATATTTACAAGGCAAACTAAATAAAAACTTGCGCAGTTTCTTCTTAGATATGGTAAAGTTAATAGCATTTTTCTAACGTTGATATAATAACAGGAAACGTAAAGCTAACATACTAGATATTAGATAGAAAAAAATATTTACACGTTCATCAGTTCATAATGACGCTGTGATACTTTTACTAAATAAAAATATCTGAAATTAGACCGCTTTTATTGATGTTAATATCTCGCTACATGGGTCAGGAAATAGCAGGCACCAGAACGAAAAAAGAGACCAAGATCTCAGAAGAGACTAAACGCTTGATGAAGAAAAGAAGGGAAATGAAAGAAGAGAAACATTACATAAAGAGGATTGAGTACATAGAACTAAATAAAACCGTAAGGAAGAAAATAAGAGAGGATGTATGAATATATAACGAAAATCTTGTTAGAAATACAATCGAGGAAAACAAGAGCCTGACGAAAGCCAAACAACAACTCATGATAGGGAAAAAGCAAATAATTGCAGTTAAGAGTCCAGACGGGACCGTAACACGAAATAAGGAAGAAATTATAAACATATTTCAAAATTTGTACAGAGAATTGTACTACTCCAAGGAAGAACTAGAAAAATTAAGACTCAGAAGAAAATGATGTAGAAGTCCCGGACGTAATGAAAGAAGAAGTAGATAAAGTACTTCGAGGGATGAAGAACGGAAAATTGCCAGGAGAAGATGGACTCACAGCAGAGATGTTTAAATGGAGAGGTGAAAAAATGAAAGAGGAACTTGCTAAATTATTCTCGATGTGCCTGAGGAAGAGAGAAATACCCTGAAGTTGGAATAATGCCGTTATCATTTTGTTGTACAATCGCGAGCATATATTTTTGACCCCCTTGAATGCTCATTTCAGCTGTATGAATTGTGGTAGTGTTCGCCTATTGAATATGCAACCCAACTTGATTAGTGGATTATCTTGTATGCATATCACTGCAGGATGTGCAATTCTTCCTCCAAAAGCATTTTGCAGGGGAAAGAACGAGATCGTGTATTGCGGAATCATATAAATTGCAGGCGTTAGCATCACTTAGAGAAATTTAAGATAAAACAGGTTTAATTAGAAGAAATGTTTCTTGTATCATAGATAAACTAGAAGAAATGTATATTTAAGAACTTTTATATTCAATTACCACATTTAAAAACGTAATTAGTCAATGTTATAACACTTTTCTGTGACAAGAAAATACTCTGAAGGATAATGAGGTATGGAGCAGAACACAAAAAAGTGAGATAAACATTTGCGCACAAAAAGTGAAATAA
Source organism: Lepisma saccharinum (assembly GCA_022664845.1). Lineage (NCBI taxonomy): Eukaryota > Metazoa > Arthropoda > Insecta > Zygentoma > Lepismatidae > Lepisma > Lepisma saccharinum. The sequence continues at coordinate 81,773 of JAGDQP010004284.1, forward strand.
ATGATCTCAAAATTACACAAAAATTACATTCAAATGTATATTATTCAAATATATCTCCCGTCTATTTTACACATTTTGCCAGAAAGGTTACAAAATGTAATAAGTTTAAGAGAATGCCCAAACTAGGAGCGGGATTCAAACCCGGGCCGCCTGATTCGAAGTCCGACACCTGAACCACTTAACTACATATCTCATGCAGAACTGTGTTCACCATAACGTAGTAGTAGTTACGGAAAAGTAGCGATTGAAAAGGATGCAATGGCATGTCTTTTTCTTACCTATGTTTATGTGAGGAGAAGTTCTGTGATTTTCAGTAAAAGAATCAGCTTCTTTTCGTAAAACTGCAGCTTAATTGCTTCTGTCATAGAGCACTGGAAACCCCTCAAGATACTACATTATGCCTTCTCATAGCAATGCGTGAGAACTACCAAATATGGGCGTAATGTGGAAGTTTTGATGCCAATCCTGGGCGCAAAAAAATACATGTTTACATCGCAATAATACTCCATAATGTGTTTAGTTCACAATGCGCTTTAATGAGATTATTTCCATTGATTTTCTGCTGCGTAGAGAGTCCAATCTGTTGAAAACTCAAGGGATGAAGGGGCCACGGGGGCTCTGTTGGTAGAGCGCTCACCTCTGGTGCTAGGGGTCGTCGGACCGATTTCTGCTTATGCCATGTGGGCTTTGTGGTGGACAAACACCGTGTGCGTGGGTTTTCGCGCGGTGCTCTCGTTTCCTTTCACTTTCCTCATTCCACCAATTCATCCCATCATTATCCATACGGCCTAAAGGCCTTCAAATAAATTCAAATCAAAATTCAAGAGATGGAATTCGTTTGAAGGTATGTTGCTCCTTGCACTCAAGTCACCCCTTGATTTTGGATTAGATCCTACATTTCACGCAACGGAGTGCGTTTTGAAATAACGTTGATTTTAAAAAAACAGTTTATCTGAGCCCATGTGGGTTTTATTGGCCTTTTGGGGATTTCCTTGGGTTTTCAAAATAAAATGTGATTAAACATAAACGTAAAGTTGTGCACAGACCTCAGTACCCCAGTCGATAACAGTTTGTCACAACTGTGGAATCCAGTGGGTGTGTTACAATATTTGTTAGAGTGTTAGAAAGTTTAAATTTATACCGTAGTTTCTCGTTATAGAGTACATGACGTGTGAAAATAATATCATAGAGTTCATAATAGATAGACTTAGCACGCTTCCCCATTTCTGTGTGCGCTAAAACTAAAGGAATTCTGTTCAGAGCACGTGATTTTGAATTCATCCGTTACGTAGCTCTGGTGTAGACGTCATATTCTATTATGAAGTCTATACCAGAGCTGCCTAGTGGATGAATTCAAAATCACGTGGTCTGAAAAAAAAACCACTAATACATAACACAGAAATGGAGAAGCGTAATGTTTATGTATTATGAATTCTATGATATTATATGCCATGGGTGAAATTAGGAGAGAGACCCTAGGTGGGGGGCACGAGAGAGACACTTTAAAAGCTATCGTTTAAAATTATGTCATTTTGAAATAATTTGGATGGGGGTAATGATCCCCATAAATCTGCCCATGTCTGGTGCCCTAATAGAAATGTTGAGCTTTTCATGCAGAGAAGTAAAATTGTCAAGCAGACTTAAAAGAAAAATGTTTTTGTTTGAATATCCTATGATAAACTAGTCCGTAGATATTGCATTTTCCGTCTGCAAACACAAATACTAGCATGCACCGCAATACAAAAATGGCCGCCGTTAATCAATCGTTGGGAATAAAAGAATACACGTTTTGAACTATTCTAAAGAGATATAAACATTAACAGAAATAATAAAATATTAGGAGAGCTGAAGCAACTATGCTGAACAATCTCAGATCGAGTAAGACATATGGAATTTATGGAAAAGGGTTACTTGATTTAAGTAATCTTTGATTTATTTATGAACTTTCGGCATCTCAGATTCGGGCCAGGAAAGGGTGGAATTTGGAAGGTAGTCGGTCAGGACCAAGTTCGTAAGTATCATCTTGGCTTTCGCCTGGTATAACTGATGAAATATCCCTAGAAAAGCTCAGTCAGATGGGCGACCGTTGGGATCCGCTCCCAGAACTTTCCAATCCAATTGCTAACCAACATACTACCAACTGAGCTACGTTAGCCCGGTTCAAGTAATCTTCAAGTTGAAAGTAATCTGTAATCAGATACTAATACTTATTTCGAAAGTATACTTTTGAATTGCTTAATTTTGTCAAGTAATCTTCGTTAGCACGAAATATTTTATTGTTGAAAAAAAACTTATGGATTATAAATGCCGAGAGGAAGTCCGCTAAAACCTATTAATATTGTAATTTCCACGTTTTTTGAACGCGTGTTCTGGGATGTAGATTAGGAAGTCAGTTATATTTGAATAAGTTGGAAATGAAACACATGGAGTTAACTATGTGAGAATTTCTGTTCTGCGAAACTGAAATTACTTTCGCAAAAATGAATTAGGTTACTAAAGTAAAATAAAAACTAAGTAATCTTAACAACAATCAGTTATAAAATCAATAATCGGGTTTAATGAGCTTGAAGTATTTTGAGCGCGTATTTTCCATCTTTAAAGGTGATATTTATTAGTTCTAATATGTCGAGCAGTGAAGATCTGCAAATGTGCAAGCTTGTGAGTTTTGTGCTACATTTATTGTAGTGTGACATGAGAATGAGAAAACTGATTCCCATTACTAAGGTGTTTTAGACGAACAGTGTTCTTAAATTGATTAAAAGCATTATACTGAAAAGTGCTGAAACATACAAAAGCGAATTTGGTGCATATTATAAAGGTAAGCAAGAAAGTTGTGTCGCTTTTTCACCTACCACTTTCGAACATCGATATGTCACCTAAGACGTACCTGGAAGATCAAAAATAGTCCCCATCCGCATCGACGACCTTCTGCCAACGTTCTGGAAGGCCATGGATTCCATCGCGATAGAACTTGGTGGGCCGTGAAGCGAAGAAGTGCATTTTGCACCTCTACTAGGGATTTGAACTGGCGTTCTCTAAGGTGATTGTCCAAGGAATGGAACAGGTGAAAATCGGACGGTGCAATGGCCAGGGAGTATGGCGGATCCAATAGTGTTTCCCATCCAAGGCGTAGAATGGTGTCCCGGGTCATCCTAGCCACGTGAGACTTAGCGTTGTCCTGTAACAGGAGGGCCCCGTTGCGATTCCAGTTTTGCGTTGCGAGTTTTGAGTTTTTCTTCAACACGGCTCAACTGCTGACAGTACAGTTGCATTTATGCTCTGACCAGCTGGAAGTAGTTCCCGATGCACGATGCCGCGAGCAGTCCACCAAACACACAGGAGGACGTTCTTCTGGTGCAGTGCTGGTTTCGGCTGTTTTGAAACCGGTTCATGGGATGCTAACCAATGATGACGGCGCAGTGGAGCTTCGTACAGGACCCACTTCTCATCACATGTCAACACCCTGTCCAGAAATGGCTCCTTCCTCAGGCGAGACAGCAAAGAAACACAGTCTGCTCGCGTTGCCTTCTGGCCCGGAGTCAAATCATATGGGACCCATCGACCCAACTTGTAGTGCTTCCCAAGTTGATGCAGGTGCTACCGAATGGTTTCTCCACTCACACTGAATTTTAGTCCCAGTTCCTCACATGTCTGGCCACTTTTCGCCTCAATTGCTGCCTGAAGATCTTCATTTGGTACCTGTGTTGGTCTTCCTGCACGTGGTGCGTCTTAGAGCGTTTCGTCACCGTTCTTAAACTTGGTAAACCACCGCTGCACTATCCGCGTAGTCACGACACCCTCACCAAAGGCCTGGCATATCTTCCACCCCGCTGCAGCTGCGTTTGACCTCAGTTTGAACTCGTACCGGATACACGTTCTTATGACGCTCTGTGGAGGTCCCATGTTCACTCTGTCCTTCCGCACGTTCACAGTATAACTGAACTGCCACAACCACGTAGTATGTTGGATATACCCACACCAATAACTGACCTTCGCCTGATCTCCATTCGCATTCAACTCACGGTGTGAGGGCCAATTGAACACATACCTCCACAAAAAGCGACAAATCTTTCTTGGTTCCCTTAGAGAGTTTGTGTCTAGATTTTTAGTTGAAGTAATATTGCAAGGAGACAATAGGGCGCGTGAAAGTAGAGTATGCTCCCTAGTTTAGTATTTTGGAAAGTCGTTGTCTTTTTCAATATTTGTTTTGATGAGAAGTACAGAATTCTTAGAGTCTCGCTTAGTTTTGAGACGTATTATTTTGTTATTTTTCAGAAAGTCAAATGATTTGTAACCTTTTCACAATAATGACTACGTTTTATCAATAAATTTGCTTAAAATAATACCAAGGTCTATTTTTGGTTAATAATCAAATTTTATAATACAATACAATAGTTAATGAATGGGTGTGAGTAATTTCCTTTAAATTCTGATGCCTTCCATTCAAGTAAATTTGCAAGTTTCTTCACCGAAAAATGGAACCAGTATTGAAAGTTTTATGACTTTAACAAGCCATAAGTATCATTTGAATAATCAAATTTCTGTTTTGCAGTTAAGTATGTTCTCTAAAAGAGAGAAATATAAATTCAATTCACGTTAAGCATTCTTTATTTGTTACATAATTTATTTTTTGTCAAAAGAA
>JAGDQP010004285.1:0-41823 GCA_022664845.1 Lepisma saccharinum
TCGTATATGTGTTCGTACCCCGATGCTGATAATGTCTGCAAAGTAATTCGACCGTGTAAGGCCGCATTTGTCTGCTACAGGGCGTTAAAGTTTCGAGCAAGTGGAAGACAGCCCGGGGAGCCGCTGCAACGACTCCCGTAGGTTTGAACACTTATTTATTACTCAAAATATCTACATGAACGTGCCTGACAGCGCTGACAAAGACTTCAAACCAATAATACTATGTAACAAATAGTTTGAAAGATGTAGGCTAGTATTTGTCTTCACAAATGTAAGTGAGGCTTTTCTACGAAGTGAGTAAAACAGAAGGGAGAATCACAATAGGCACAAGGACAAAAGACACACCAGAGCAACCTTCAAAAGCACACTCCAAAAATGATACGAATCTCACCAAAAAATCTTAATTTCGGTGGTGGGGTCCGGACCCCCAGGACCCCCCTTCCCTCTACACACGTCCCTATCCGTAACTGTCAACAAATGCAAGAGTGGAAAATGAAGTGGCATTTAACACCGTGTCCATGGAGTGTGGTTTTGAAGATTGCTCTGTATGCCTATTTTGATTCTCCCTTCTGTTTTACTTACTTTGTAGAAAAGCCTCACTTCCATTTGTGAAGACAAGTACTGGTCTATATCAGCCAAACTATTTGTTACTAGGTATTGTGGATTTGCAGTCTTTATCAGCACTATCAGCTATGTCCATGTATACATTTTGGGTAACAAATACTTGTTCGAACCGAAACTGCGGGAGCCGTTTCAGCAGCTGCCCGAGCTGTCTTCCATTTGCTCCAAACTTTAACCCTGTAGCGGACAAACGCGGCCTTACACTGTCGTATTACTGTGCAGGCATTATCAGCATCGGGGTACGAATGCATATAAGAAGCCTTATCAAAAAAATCCTGTTCGAACCCAAATACTTCCCTTGTAAATAATATGAAATCTTATTTCGAGTTCTGTGTAAATATATATACAATTATAAGGAAGAAAAGAAATACTGGAATAAGTTGTTACGTAGTTACGTTTTTAACTTGTGTTGACAATTACTATACGACGGTGTTTTCAAAAATTTGCGGTCTCGCAAGGATTAAAATGGCGCCAGTGGCAAATGATTATCATTTTATTCAACATAGTTCTCTTTCAGGTTAACACACTTGATACAACCAACGTTCCTATAGCAATTCGACTACCTGGGAATAACAGTTCTTGTCTTGGTCTGCAAACCACGTCTTTACTGCTGATATAATGTTACCGGTGCCCGTTAATCCAGCAGTACCCTTAAGGTGCATTTTAAGTTAAGATAAAAGATAGTAGTCCGAGAGGAAACTCTGTGAAGAAAGGGAATTTTCAACGATTTCTTACTGAATTGAAGGACTTTCTGCATCGTAATTATGGCCTTGTGGAAGTGATCATTGTTTGGACGAATTTCGCCGTATCTTGTCATTCAAAGCTGCATGAACTTGCTCAATAAGCCCATGTAACGTTCACCAGCCAAGGTGGTGCCTTTTCTCAAGTATTTGTTGAGCACTACTCTCACACATCCCTACATAATTGACACTGATCCCATTCTCTGTAGATTTTTTGAGCCGTGGTGATCCACTACGGCGCCACAGCATTGATTGATGTTTTGTCTCAGGATCATATACCTTCAATGGTCCTTCATCGGCTTGTAATGTATATAACCGAACAGAGTTTAGATTCGTCAATATGAGTTTGTTATGAATCTAATCGAACCGAATACAGATGTGTTATCGTTAACAATCGATATTGTATCGTATTTACTACTGTTTACGTTTGAAATTGTAAATCGGGAACACAGATGGTGTAGCGATACGTCATGTACCGAGCTGTATACTAGAAGCTAATTATGAATTAATTAAGTTATGTTCTTTAGTTTATAGAGTTGTGGTATTATTTGTTTCTAGTGTGGGCTAAGAAAGGCGAAAGTGTAATGATTTCGTGTTATAATTATAACTACGCAAAGTAAACGCCTAAGCTATTTGATGTACTACTGGTACTAAAAGGGTAAACCGCGGTACACAAAAGACAATGCAAAAATGAACTTGTTCTGTTAATCTACGATACGTTCGCATTAAACAGATTTTTAATCTTATGACTAATTTTATTGAAATAGTTGTTACCTGAGTGGAACAATCGGGAAACTCCTGCTAGGTGTAGCCCTGTCAACGTGCATGATGCTGTTGTTGTTGGTTTAACTGCAAACTTTTATTTGAGTTTATTGCTATACTCTCATGTCGGTTATAGCAGGGATGTTGTGTCTGTCTATTTTTGCATGAACTGTAATTTCTTGGTATTCTGATGAATAGCACGTTTAGAAATGCTGCTGATGTGAACGACGACGTTTCGCCGTAGAGACGTGTTCACAAGTGGTGAGAAAAATTCGTGTAGTCAGGAGAGAGACTTAAGCTGCGAGGTTCGTATTACTTGTGCTGATATTCTTAATAGGTTGATTGAGATGGAATTTCCCTTCCAGTGTTGTCAATTTTAATAGCTTCGTCCTGAGGTAGTTATATGGTGTAGGAGTCTGTTTTCTTTCTTCTTTTCCTTGTTTTTTTCTAATTTACTTTATTCCTTTCTGTCTAATAATTGATTTGTCTACTTCTAAGTTCCAGTTTAATCCTTGTATCATGGTTTCCTTTCTGAGTCCAGTAAGATATTATCAAAGACACGAAACGAGGTGAAATTAGGTGGATAGAGCTGGGTGTTGTGAAAAAGAGTTAGAAGTAAAATAGTTAAATTTGCTTTTTAATTTTCTTGAAAAAGCTGAATATCTTAATAGTTGTTGTTGGTTGAAAGAGAAGAGACTGAAATGAGGTAGGTTTGGGAACGTTGGTCCGGCATAAAGCATTGAGTAATGATGTTCTTTCATAAGAAAATTTGGAACATTCCTTTAAAAAGATGAATGAAGGTCTGTGATTGATGTCCACAGTCGCATGTTGCTTCTGTTTTTACTTTTATTCTAGTTAGATGATCATTTAAGCGCGTATGATTGGAGCGGCTCCTTATAGTTGTTTGTATTACCTGTCTTGGAACATTCATATTTTGGAACCAAGGTTTTGTTGAATATTTATCGTAGAAATGCCGGAAGATGGTGGTGGTGACTGTTTGTATTTCTTCCGCGAGGTAGTTTGACCATTGTTCTTTGAATTTTTTCTTACATCATGGCAAAAGATTTAAATAATGAAGATTTGATTTAATAATGTTAGGAAGCTGGTGGCTGCTCCGCGCCAAAAGATCTGCGTAATCAAGATGACAACGTGCATGATAAAGTCCTTGGCAGTAAGCATCCTAGTAAAATACGCCCAAGAATAAAGATCGTGAGTTGGCAATAATAGTATAAATAACGTCATCGCAACATCGAGGTAGGCCACGTAAGATTGTAGATTGTGTACAGCTTGCGTTAAGCTTGAAAGTAATTAAGTTTGGAATATCAAGCACTTTACCAAAGCTAGGGGAAAGTCATTGAGTATATTTACTGCTACCAAGAAGACTGACCTTAGCAAATAGTTACTCTTCGTTGGATAACATTGATTTCACTACTGTAAAACTGTCCAGAAGAGCCTGTCCCTTCATTTCCTCTTGTCATTTTTAGCACCCACTATACAGATAGCTTTCTTATACCCAAACTTATGTCCGGGTTCTGCTATACGTTGCAAATCAATGTTCATGCAGTGGCGTCAACACTTTTAACATTTTCTTCAGTCAACTGTCCTGAGTCTTCCCACATAGCAGAGTACGTCCCTGGGACGTCCCATTTAGATCCCATTACCGTCAGAATGGTCCTGCTCCCATAGCGATGTCCTAAGGACGTCCGTGGGATAACTCTGTGGGCAATACAAACAGTTCATCCCGTATGGAGGTCCCCTGGATGTCCCCCGGAAAGCCGTACGGGATTAGCTACCTGGAATTTCTATCAATTAAATCGACCTTACTATTATTATTATTTAATTAATTATAACTATACGAAGGATATGCCTTCGTATAGTTATACGAAGGATTAATTATAACTATAGGTCCCATGGATGTAAACGGGAATCAAACAGGATGTCCTTCCCGATATCCTGCCAGGAGATCCGTCAGATATCCCTGGGACGTCATTTTGCTATGTGGGTTCTTGCCCTTTTCCTCATCTTCTGTGCGTGTTCTCTCCCTCCTGAAATCCACCACCCACGATTTCACTGTGTAAATGAAAGGCAGTCGTTGAGTTTTGATAATGTCAATGATAACATAAGAACGACCATCAGTAAAAGAATGACAATACGAAACATTAACAAACAAAATACTAAAGTAAGTTTTATTTATTCACTTGTTTTTTTTTCCTGTGAGGATCGAAATTTATTTAAAACCGCTGGTATAAATTCGAATTGTTCTCATGAAGAAATCGAAATTTGGAAACAGGAACTAAGAAAAACCTTGTAATTTAGTTATTCCTTATCAGATTGTTAAAAGTTAGTAGATGTCACTGATAACATGGGATAGCAAGGATGGATTTCTCAGAAACATAGTTAAGGGTTAACCATATTGTTTTCTGTAAAAGATAATGAACCTTATTCATTGCATTTGTATAAATTTAATGTTCAACTTTGTATTAACTTGTTGTTTCATATGTATCTTGAAACATGCGCGTGCACAGACTTTTTTTAGGGGGAGTCCGAGGTGTGTCTGGGTGTGAAATTTATGTAAAATAAATATAATTTTGCCAAAATGATACTAATTTCACAAAAAATATGATTTTGAGGGGGTCTGGACACCCAGGTCACCAGCTCTGCGGACGTCCCTGTCTTGCAATGATACTATGGCTATGTAACTACTCTGGTTTTGTAGCAACATTAATATCAGTTTTTCTCTGGCTCTTCGAGTGACAATAGCCTTAATAAAATAACTGAAGTCTTTATCTTAGCCTTTCGTTTATTTTATCATTATAGACTCCTTGCTTGTCGGAAGATGTTTTAACTACAATAAATCAAAACTTATTGAATCTTGTGAGTCAATTAATATATTTAGTAAAGATAAAGATATGAATCCTGTGAACAGTGCGTGGGGCATGTGAAGGTAGTGCTTCACATATTATTGATCTGCGGTACGAAGTAAAGTGGTGTACTCAGTCCCACGCTCGACCACCTTTACCTCTCAAAGTGCCCAGAAATACCAAGGACACTGGTACTCAATTTGATAGGATACTGAGTACACCTCAGAGCACCAGAGATGAGACCACCAATGGCGGCTCGTGATCCTAAAATCTGATAAAGTGCTACCAAAACACACACATGGTTAATAACCGTTTATGAACCATTATCCTGGATTTTCAGACTTAGCGTTGGATTGTTCTTTTCGATCTAACAGTATTGAGAATCTTGTGGGATTAGTTTCTTCCTGCTTACCTTCTCTGTGTGATAAAGTTTACTTCGGTTCCCACTGAGCAATTTATATAATTATTTCTTAAATCTATATAATTTTATTCAGTGAATGTATAAGTGAAGTTGCACTTCGCCAACTTCACCTGACGAGCCGCCACTGAAGACAACTGAAGAAAATATTTAAGTATCCTGGCATGAACTTAAACCAGGCAAGACTGATTATTCATCAGACGTGCTACCGCTTGAGATACGGCAACTCCCAATATTTTAGTAGTGATTGTAAATATTATGCAAGCATCTTGAGTGTTACGAGCAAATTAATATATTTAGTAGAGTAGCACACGTAGAAGCACTAAACCTTGCATTGGTCGGAAAAAGATACACGCACATTACAGTAGGAGGATTTACAGTCAGTGCTGGGCACAAAATTCAGCATTGAATAAAGCCCTGAGAGACCCTGACGCAGTACCTACAACATTAAATTTTCAAGTCTTGATAAAGTCAACTTGTTCCCAGCCATTCCAGTTGATATAGCTATGCAAGAAATAGAAATACTTCTTATAAAAAATAAAATGGAACCCTTTCTTGGACAATATTTCTTGCGATGCCTTCAGACCGTGTCTACAGAGAGAATATTATCAGTTTGAAGAAAATATCTGTCCTTGAGAACTAAAAGCGCACAAATCACAAATTCTTGTTTTCCAGAAAACATAAAAAATACTACTTCCTTTCATATTCAAACTAAATGGACAAACTACATAAACTTATTTATTTACATCGAGCAATCAATATTTGAGGCTTTCCGAATGCTGTACAAAACTGCACAAATCACGTTTTGGCCAAAATTGGACTTACAAGCTTCTAGTTCTCAGAGAGAAAGGTCGCATAAGTAATTGGAAATCTTTTTTCACTTTCTAGCAAATTTTAGTTCTGGTAAAATTTTAAAAAAAAGTAGAACAAGAAGTCGGACAAGAAATTACAAAAGACCAGAGCATTCAGATATGTAGATGACTTGCTAATTGCAAATGAAAAGAAAATCAAAATACGGTTGGAACCCTGGAAAAACAACATAACCAAACGTTAAAATAACAATTGCAAAAGAAACTGAAAAAGGCATTGAATTTCTTGACTTAGACCCACATAGCACAAGTATAATCCAAAAAATATATAAGGAATATTCCCCAGGGAATATTTGATCAAAATTTGGAATATATTGTATACGCGTATTCCAAGACTTAAATGCTAGGAATGTTGGGCTTTTTTACAATTATTAAATTACTTCTACTCCCAAAATCCTTAAACTATCGTAGCATCAAAATTTGTTTTTATTTTGGCATTTAACACAAAGAATAGCAATATTTTTCTTTCTCCATTGTTTTAATTCCTTGGGAATATGTAAGAAATAATCTGGCAATGATGGCAAATAGAATATTTTCCCCAGGATATTCTGGGCAGCTTAATATTCCTAGAATATGATATGCTACGTAGGGAAGTATATAGAAGGGTCGTTCAATAAGTCTTTAGAAAATCCAAGAGATGGCACTCGTAGAATCGAAAGAGGTTTGCTTTTATTAAGCGTATAGTTTTGCTCACTAGATTGCTGTTAAAGTTTTAGCTATATCCATCACGTGGTTTCATTTGAACAGCAACAAACTTTTGTTTATATAGAAAAAAATAGAAAATAAAAAATATGAGTTTCGTGCGGTGATTAAACTCTTCTATTTAAAAGGCTTAACACCGATAGAGATCAAAGCCGAGTTGGATGAAGTTCAAGGCAAATCTGCTCCTGTGTTTCCGACTGATTACAATTGGGTAAATGAGTTTAAACATGGCCGTACATCCACAAATGATGAACATCGTTCGGGACTTCCAGTGGAAGTGACTTCCTCGGAAATGATTGACAAAATCCGCGATATGGTTTTGAGTGATCGATGAATCAAAGTGCGCGAAATAGTTGAGGTCATAGGTATATCACAAGGTACAGTATTTTCAATTTTGCACGAAAAATTGGGTGTGACAAAAAAATCTCGGCAAGATGGCTGCCGCGTTTGCTCTCAGTGGGGTGGAGAAATAGGTGCACACCTGCGCAGTTTCGATGGCGAAATGTTATTGAATTAAAGTTCAAATTATTACAACATCCACCATATTCACCAGATTTGGCCGCCAGTGACTTTTCTTTCCAAACTTGAAAAATGGCTCGGCAGAAAAAGATTCACGTCGAACGAGGAGGTTATCGTCCAAACAGATACCAATTTGGAGGACCTTCTGAAATCATATTTTGTGGATGGCTTTAAAAAGTTGGAGAAACGCTGGGAAAATTATATCAAGCTGAAAGGATATTATGTTGAAAAATAAAAAATCTACCTAAAATAATCTGTTTTTTCTATATTTTTCTAAGGACTTATTAAACGACCCTCGTAGATAAACAACCGTTGGAGCATCATACATACACGCAACATTTAATCGTTTACAAAAACAAAAATGTAATATAATTTTACACGAAGAGATATGAATGTTTGTAATACACATGGACGACAAAATATAGAAATCGAATTAAAATATGTGGCGATACAAATTGATACAGAAAAAATATAATCATGAAAAGAAACTAAGAAACACTGAAAAAAAAACTAAGATCAGTATAACAAGAAAGAAGATGGATTTCTGTTCCATAAATACAAAATATTACCCAAGTAAGTAAGAATTCAAACAATGTAACATCCAAGTATTAATTAAACCTGACAAAAAGTTAGGGAGATATATTAATTGGATAAAAAAATAATTTAGACTTTCATTTCTGAATTCAGGAATATAGGAAATCAAATGTAACTGCCAAAAAAAAACTATGTGGGCTAAACAAAGGTATATTAGCAATGAAGATAATCATAAGTTCATCGCTGCAGTGAAACTCGCAAGTTCATCGCTGTAGTAACAAACGTTAGGATTATATTCTGGCCAAGATCAAGCCAGTTTTCATCACTAACACCTACCTTCCAAAGATCTCTTCTAAAGTTGTCCTCCCAACGACGTCTCGGTCTTCCTAAAGGTCTCTTTCCCTCAGGTTTATCATCCACGATGGAAGATAATCTTCAGTTTTCCCCCATCCAATCTCTTTATCTTGCCCATCTTAGGCGTCCCGATCTTACCACATCGCGTGAATCATATAGACAATAATAAAATTAGGTTTGCTAGAAGTGCAAAGGAGCCAAACAGAAAGATTGGTCAAGGTTATCGCATTTATTTTAGTACAGGTAACTTAAACGAAAACAAATACGTTAAGTTTCAATTCAGCATGAAATCGTTACCGATATCCAAATTAAAGAAAATAAAAATAAAAATGAGGCTCCCAAGAACTAAATAAATTTGTTCTGGTAACAATCGAAATTCATCAAATTCAAAAATAAAAATTAAAAAAAAAAATGGTTCTCTTGAAACAGTTTCATTGTTAGTAGCTTCAAGAAGACGAACGCATCAATAATACAGTCTCAATAGAAACTGTCATGACGTCATTGTTATGTATGCGCATGGGCAGAACAACTTTTCCTGTTTTCTACGTTTCTAAGGAGCAAAGCAAAGTGCAAGAAATCGTGTCAGATGTTTGGTACTGCCTATCAATGAAATTAAGTTCAACGTGGCCTCTAATCCGTCTTCGCATTACTTGACATTACAAGTTCATGAAACATTATAATATCAAAATTACAGAGAAAGAAGCAGGGATGTCCATTAAAAAATATATTTTCCACTCGTAACAAATTCTATACAATGACATCTAACCCCTGGGAAAGTTTCAATCCAAAAACGCAGATAATAGACAAATGACAGTAGATTTTAGAATACGAAATAAATGGGATTAAATAGAAGTGCTAGACTTTATAGCGCGTTTTACGATAAATCCAGGAGCGTATCCTGTGGACTATCTAGGCAAGCACCACAGTCTAAGATTGTGCATAAATATGTTGATCTGCACAAGTAATATTAATTTACATGAAAGGAGGTCCGACCACCTATCGTCATCATCATTAATATTAGTGTGACCTCTGTACCCTCTTTCTACTTATTACTTGCTAGTGGTAGTCCAAGCTATGAATCTAGAATACGCCACTGGATAAATCACCTTTCTTGGACATTCCCTCCCCCCTTTCTTCTTTTCCTGTACTCTTCAAATGTTAAAAAAATGCCTATCAAAGCACAAGGGAGCATTTATTCACAAATAATATGAACATATAGTATAGAAAAGACCTAACGAGATGTTCATTGACTGTAATTAAGGGCACACTTCGTCAAGCTTCATCCATATGTTCACTAATGTAGGAAAATTTGCCTTTTATAAGAAATCAGTCCAAGCTTTGACTGTTGAATATCAATATGCCTTATGATAATTTTCAGAGCGTAAATTTTAATTACGCATCAGGTATATTCAACTGTCAGAACTTTGGCAGTGATTTTCTTGAAACAACAAATTTGCTTATAATGTCCTTTCTATCAATAGACCGTATCATTTTTTAATTAAACTACAATTTCGATTTATATTTGAGGAGCTATAGGAGCGTCCCCTCACGTCCCGTTCTACCCGTACTTCTGATATTCATGTACAAAAATAAAACTTACCTTGCATAATACGTGAAAATAATTAATAAAGCCCAATATCTCGTTCACTGGTCTTCGTCGGATGGTCAAAAATTAGGTATTTTCAAGCGAGGTATGCCTTGATAATTTAAGCATCTAGAAAGCAATACATAGGCCAAGCAAACAGAAGTGTACGAACATAATTTAAATATCAAGAGAAAGCTGGGTTATCCAAACACGTATTGAAAAGGAATCATATAACACGATCATGACAGTTTATTTAACAAGCTCTAGCTGGTAACAAAAAGAAATGTAAGATATCACAACCAGAAAAGCCGTTAAACGATAATGCTGGACATCCCTATGAATCTATCTTGGTATATATCGTTGGAGATCACACTTCTAGAGCAGCACAATGTCTCTATGTACCGGAACACGTACAGTTCACTCTATCGTCATGTTTATTTACACTCCACTGTTACAAAGTGGCACCACATGACCACTTTCCACGATGTTTTCGTCTCGTGTTCAGTCTCCCAATCCGATTCCTCTTAATTTCTTCTGTGCAAGTGATTTTTTACTGTTTTACCACCCGACGAAGTCTAGTGGACTAATCGAAATATTGTGAATTATTTATTCTTTTTACCTGTCCTATGCGAGTCTGATTCTTTTTATTTCGTCTCACGCAAAATGGCGATACGTGGTGTGATCCAAATGAACAATGTATGACTTGGGGTTAGTACCTCTCATTACTTTCTTTTTATCTTAACACTTCAGTACATTATCAGCCCTAACTTAATTTTAATCTTGGTGCGTCTCTACTGCTCGGTACAGGAAACACGATCCTTTATTTTTAAATCGTGTGGTGCGTCACAAAGAGTCAGGGCGCGGGTTGGGTTATACTGCTGAGTGAAGCAAGGTTTAGAAGATATTCATTTTAGTATTGTGGCTCTAATATTGCTGCCGATAGTACTGATATGTGTTCTTCAAGGATTTTTTAGCATCTAAAATATATGTTTGATTACAGTTCATTCCTGCTACAAGTGTCCGTCCAAAATTCATTGCTGTTTTACTATGTTCTTTTGTGTACCAAATGATAACTAATTTCGTTTTTCAACGTGAATTACTGGATTGTTATTAACTTCCTAAATGAGTTAATGAGCTTCTAAGAACGGACCGTCGCCTTGGAATCAATTGGTCCAGGAATTGATTTTTTTATTTATGGCCTTTAGCCATCTAAGGCTCAAGCCGGAATAGGGGAGGGGAAAGGATTCTGAAAGGTGTCATCCAGGGCCTATGTTGAAGGTGTCATCCTGGCATTTGCCTAGTGTGACTGAGGAAAAACCCTGGAAAAGCCTGTCAAGGTGGTCGGCCGCTGGAATCAAACCCACGACATCCCGAATGCTACGCGAACGCTCTACCACTCGGTAATTGGTCCAGGGTGTGCAGGCACAAGTAACTCGGCATCCAGTTAAAACTGTAAGTAACGTCCCTGAAACGTCAACATCAACCCCGTCCGATGGAAGGTAATGGCAAACAAGAATTGGTCCACCTTGTCCAGGAAACTTCAGGTCATCATAAACCTGCTTTTAAGAACAACACTCATCAACATAATATCATGCCAATAAAACATGGTGGCACTTTCTTGCTTTCTATTTAAATTAAATTCTTAAAGATCAAACTATCTTTTATTAACATTATTTACAAGACAATAAATACTTATTGTGAATTTTAAAAAAGATTATTTAAAGATAAAAATCAAAGAAGATACTAAACATTGCTTTCGTCCCTCTTGTAATACACAATTAGATAACTAAATCGTTCAGTAAAATTTAATTTTGATACATTGTAGACAGACAAACATTTAAAAAACAAACTTCCCGTTGTTATTTTTCTACAGTTGGCAGTTGGATTTGCTTTCATGTCATTTATTAGCATATATGGAGGCTGAATAAATAGTGGTCTAACTGTAAGCTAAACGTCGTGGTTTCAGTCAATCTTTAAAAGAACAGAAGATTCACAATTGAGTGTCTTAAGAAGGTTTCGCAACCTTTTGCTTTAAGTCCCTCAATCCTGAATCGGCATCAGTGGCGGCTCGTGACACAAATAATAGGTGAAGTACTACCAAAATCTATCAACACGTCCTTACTCTCTTTGTTCATTAACATTTATCCTGAGATTTCTGGGCTTAGACAGGATACTGATAATGCCACTATGCGCTCTTAGATGATGGTGACTGACTTTCTGGCCGAATTAATACTTATTAATGCATCTTTAGTTAATACATATCAAATTCAACAACTTCATCTAGTGAGCCGCCACTGAACGGCATATCTTAAGCAGTTAGTTGATTTGTTACTTTATCGAGTGCAAAATGCAATAATCGATTAGAGAGAAATTGACATTTTCTTTGATAGCTCCGATTTCATAGAGATTTGGCTAAGGCCACTATGGATCACTATATTCTTAAACAAAGTATTTAAATAATTTAATCTAACATTTAAAATAAAAAATAAAACCATACTTAAATAATAAATGTACATTAGCACCTTTATAATTTTTGTCACATGAATCTTTAATATTATTTTTTAATCGCGTAGCACTGTGGCAATAACGCGATAAAGTTTCTGTTATTACTGGGTATTGCGGTTATTTCCATTAACATATAATTTGTATTGCTAGAAGGTATACATTGTCGAGGTTGGTATTTACGTTCCATGAAACCACAAAATGAGCATTGCAAATATCGCAAGAGGGAAGAAGTTCGGTATTTGTGATGATGCTTTGTTACATGGTCTACCATCCACTTCTCTTTGACCTTGGCAAGCACAAACCGTTGTAGTGTAAGAACCAGAAGTTGACGTTACACATCCAGAAGTCATGGCACCTTCACCTTCCACTTCAATCTTCGTACACAGATGAGTTATGTTTAACACTGAAATCAAGACAAAGAAGAAAGTATTATCATTCTTTCATTTCACCCCTTGGCTTTAACTCTAACTTTTATACGGGGACTATTCAGCTCAATTTTTAAATCAGATTGTGTCTTCCTTTTGTTTTGTTTATTTTTTTCAATCGGGAGTTTATTATCTTCCGATATTCTGAAAATAACATCAAAGTCAAATCAATGTGAATTTTGTTTATAAATGGAAATAATTTGTGGAATACGTACAGAACCCAGAACAATCTCAAACTTTAATCTGGTGTCAAAGATGTAAATAAATATTGTTTTAAATTGCTGGAATGATTTACTATTATATTTGATGAGTCCAGAAGCTAAAGTGAAATTGACGAATAAATTTTGGGTTATATACTTATATTGTAATATTCTGCGTGTATTCTGAGCACGTGGATATTACGTAAACAAGCAATCATGTTTATAGAACAAACATGTGTATAAGTGTGGTAAACAACACGTAAACTGGAGCAGACGACAGTCAAATCTACAAATAAACACCAGATGGAGTTAAAGCCACCAAAGGAGGAGAATGAAGACCCCCCTCCCCCCCACACACAAAATCACATATAAAATGGACCAACGCAAGGCAAGAGGTATCACTCGCTCCCCGGGTGGTCAACTTCTCTCCTTCCTCCGTTCGCAGTTGGCTCTGTAACTGGAACACTCCTTGGTATGCAGTTGGCTCTATAACTGGTACCTTCCTGCACACGCAGTTGGCAATGTAACTGGTGTGTACTCTATCCTTACAACCTGACTTCTTCCCGTACGCAGTTGACTACGTAACTGGTACAACTCCCGGCACGCGGTTGGCTATGTAACCGGTGCTATCCTTCATACCCGATCCTCTATCGATCACTCAAGAAGAAGAAGTCTTTAGAAGCCATCCTTCTAAATACTCTGTAATTAGTCTCCTACGGGACGGTAATTTTGTCAACGTTACTATCTTTTACAAATAAATGGTTCAGGGCTAAAATCCACTCCCGTTTATCAATTGTCTCTACCGTACAGAAATATAAGGAACATTACAATATATATAAAGATTACCTCGAACGTTTATTCGAAATGTAACTTGTATTTCTTGTTTTCTGGAATAGACATTTAACACAGTTTAAGAAATGTTTATCTATAGCCTACAATATCCAAACAAATCTTCACAACGAATATACTATATTCGGTTAGACTGGATTGTATATAATCACAACGTTAGGTTTTACAAATTAGGTTAGATTACATTAATTAAGTTCGTAACTCATTTCTCAAGCGTTCAAATCCGACAACAACTATTAAAGTAAAGTATTACCATTTTCCTTCCGAGAGCTTTTCAGTTCCGTATCGAAAAGAACACCAGTTTGTACAGCATACGAGCCTACACCCAGTGTTCAATTTGTCGGGGGGGGGGGGGGGGGGGTGGGGGGGGGGGGGGGGGGGGGGGGGGGGGGGGGGGCTTGCCGGGGATTTTCCGTGGTGCGTGAGGATTTCATCAACGGTTGTTGATTCTTAATATCATCCCAACCATGGATAAAAAAAATCCTTGTATTTTTACCCAAACAGGTAGTGTCTTGAAACTTATCAGCAACCACTAGTTTAGTATCCCCCCTTCGTAATTTATAACAAATCGAATACTGTGTATGTACCTATTAAAGTCTACCATAAGAAAACACATGCATTTAATACACGTATATGAACTATTTAGTATTCACATCTCTTGTAAATTAATACTTTTAAATAAATCATCCTCCCTGTTGAAGCTGTAAACTACAATTACAGCTATGCAATATAATCAAAATTAATACGTATATCTAAAACAATTAGCATGATTTACACATTCAAGAAACGATCGTAAATCTCAATAAGAAACCGTTTTTAAATAAAGAAACTTTCTTTTCGGAATATATTGTCCCAATTTTATTATAATAAGCGAGTTTTCTTTTTCTTACAAGATAGGTTAATCTCTTGCAACTTTGCTTAAATAAGAGCATTTGCACAGCACAAATACAAACAGAGAAACGTGCACATTTGTTCATCATATATTACCATTGCCTTTACTGTCATGATGTCGTGTCTAAATATTTATTATTTTAACAACAACAACAACAAAAAAAAAAAGTTGAGTAGGCCTAGTTTATCGGTCAATTTAATTTGTAACGAAGGTCGGAAAGTGGTGGTAATTTCAAGCAAATTTCTTTTATACTGAGTGTCAAATTATTTTAGATAGCAACCCTGTCATATTCAGGAAACTGCCTGATGAGGCTGTGATCATGATTAATATATAGGTCTTAAATTAGATAATAAATTACAATAAAGTACTTAATAGTTTACCACTGAAAACTTTGTTGTTCGGTCCTATTATCTATAATCCACTTCTGAGACCTCAAATATACATTAGAACAGACTCCCTAGAACTTTTCACAGACTCTTTTTCATATATTGAACATTTTAGATTCTATAATCTGTAGCTTTTTATGTATATTGTGCTACATACAGGGTCCGCCCGGAAAGTAGTCGGACTGAAGTTTCGTAAGCCCATTTATTGACAATTTTGACACATCGAGTTAATAGTTTTCAAAATATGCCCCTTCTGCATCAACACAGCGTTGCCAGCGACTCTGCCAGTCACTAAAGGCTCCCTGGAACGCAGAAACTGGAATGCTCTTCAGCTCCCTCGTTACGGCCTCTTGAATGGCCTGGACCGAGCCGTGGTGCCGTCCTTTCATGACCCGTTTCGGTCGGGGGGAAAAGAAAGAAGTCTTGGGGAGCGAGATCTGGGCTGTAGGATGGGTGGGGAAGCTGTGTGATGCCATGTTTGGTCAGGAAGTCCATGACAGCAAAGGTAGTGAGGCTCGGCGCATTGTCGTGATGGAGCTTCCATGAGCCGGCGATTGCTGGACGGACGCGGGCGACTCGTGTTCTGAGTCTTGCAAGTACTCCCACGTAAAATGCAGCATTCACAGTCTGACCAGGCGGTACAAACTCTCTGTGAACCACTCCTTTGCAGGAAAAAGAAGATTATCAACATCGAGTTCATTTTCGTCTTGCTCACGCAAAAACACTTGATCGACCCATAGCATCACTCTCATACGCAGTCTTGATCATGTCATGGGGCTCACTCGCAGTTTTACCCAGTTTGACGCAAAACTTCACCGCGTACCGATGATCTAACAAACGATTCATTGTGGAGCGTGACACAGCACCTTGACAGGGGTTCACCTTCAACTCGACCTACACTCCGGGAAGGCTTGTAGACGACTGGTAGCTAAGACCCACCACCACCCAACCAGCGCAGTAAGATCCCCCTTCTTCACCCCGTTGTGGCGGGGAAAATTCAGTCCGACTACTTTCCGGACGGACCCTGTATCATCTCAAGTATCTGTATTCTATTTAATTTAGTATTTTATGCACTACAACACAATATAGTGTACTCAATAGATGACGTAGATACATAATGCTACGGGACAAAAGTGTTGCGTCAATCTGTGTTCTCACTGCATCGTCTACGTGGTACGAGTGAAATCGGTAAGAGAAATAATTTAACTGATGTTGAACGAAGCATGATTTTCAGTACCTGAATGACAGATGCTATCATTTCGAAAATTGAGATTTTTTTTAATGGCATATTTCGAGAGCTATAGTTTTACCGAGTGCGCCCTGGATGGGTGAATTAGCCAATTCCAACAAATAGCCAGTCTCCAGTTGTAAAACGAAGGCGAATGAGATGAGCCAGAGGCGATTCAGTAGAATTGTAGCGATAGATCGAAGAACCACAAGTGCACCAACGATAGCTAATTACGTTACACGTCGAAGACCGTGTCACAGTCCAGCAGTTTGAACGTCAGCACGACTTTTGTTCTACGAGGATCCATATAATAAGAAATGTCACCTCCAATTTGCAAATGATCATCAAAACTGAATCATTGATCACTTGGAAAGGGTCGTAGTCCGTTGAATCCAGGTTTGCATGGTCTAATGCTGTCCGCAAATGGTAATGGCAAAGAGTTCATGGGCCCAAAGAGTTATGAGTGAAAAGTATAGTGTAATCATGGAAGTGTAGTCATGTGGGGACTATTCCGCTGAAATGAATTAGGTCCCCTGATACCAATGTTCGATTTGTGCAATTTCCAGACAGGGAGGAAGAATTAGTGAGATACGTATTATATGGTATTTTGGGATTGTTCATATCCCAGGTTGGAGGTATAGGGAAGAACCCCGAATATGAGACCTCTTTAGTAAGAATGCTATGTACTAGTTAATTAAAGCATCAACAAATTCTGCTTTTACTTTAATATATTCTGTGTAGTGTCTAATTTATGATACAAACTATTAAATGACATGAAAAGGTAATACTAAAAAAATATATTGAAAAATGTGAACAAAATTGCTACTGTGCTATTTTTATGAGGGGGTGCCTAATAAGAGACCCCCGACTTTTTGTGGAATATCGAAACAATTGTTTTAGAAATTTACCATTCAACAGTCTCCTTAAACCAAATCCTATTATGGAACAAAAATATAAAACGCCAAATTTTCAATTAACCTCATTTTCCTTAATTTTACATTTTGCCTTCAAGTGACCTTCCCACAAATATCGCCCGACATTGTTCGTATTTTGTTACATAAAACAGAAAGTAAAGATAAATAACGTCTTAATGTTCAACGTAACTGTTACAAGAGGGAAAACAACAATTAGAATCCACGTCAAACATTAACCGGAGGCTACTTTGTGAATAAAGAAATTTCGATACAAATAAGCTCCTAATATGAGACCCAATATTATTATACCGCTTCCATTGTGAGATCGGTCTCATATACTGAATCCTTTAAAGGTCTCATAAGACCTTCGAAGGATAAACAAACGACTAACAATATCTCAATTAAATATAAGTGGAAGAAAACTGGTAACTCATTGCATGTTACAATACACACACTCACTGCTACGAAATAAAGTACAGATAGAATGAATATCAACTTACCTTCTTCATTTTTAGCGCCTAATTCGTACACGAAAAAAAAGTTTTTGGAACACGATTTAATTTACACATACGCTGCACCAACAACTCTCTACACAAAGAGCTAACGTATCTTCTAGTGGTGTGGCGGGCTTTTGCCTTCTGTTTTAGTTTGTTTCCGCTAGGTTGCAGCTCTTGCTTCAGAAGATAGATAGGGGTCTCAATTTAGGTTCCTACCCTCATATTCGGGGTTCTTACCCTATATATATGTAAACAGAATCAGAGAGGGGAAAATCCTGAAACACCCCCCCCCCCCCTACAAATCGAACATTGCTTGATAGCCATAGATGGAAATCTGGATATCTTCATTAGTGATCACGTATGTTCCTTCAAGCAATTGCATTTGCAGAGGGAGACTGATCGGACAGGATAATGCATCTTGTCACAGTGCTCAAGTCATCAAAGAATGATTCCAGGAGCATAACAGTGAGTGACTCCAGTGGCCAGTCAGTTCCACAACTCTCAGTCCAACTAAGAACCTCAACGGGATCTTCCATACTATCTCCTCCACCAGTGCGTAAATTGCAACACGATATCGTCGCGGTATATTATCTATCAGGAACCACTCACGAACTTGCTGCAAAATTAGCACGACAAATTGGAACAATTGTGACATCCACGCAAGTCAAGAAATGAAACGATTTAGTAGAATACAAACCGTATTTATTAAAAGGAATTAATGTAATAGAACATATTTTGTGTTTATTTGAAGTTGCTTCCTAACTCCTTAAAACCTATAGGGAATCTTAATACTCAATTTCTATAGGAATAAATATATCATGTCTAGTAATAACGTTTGTTAGTCAGATATTTCCAAATGTCTGACTAAACTGGTGAGTGAAATTACAAAACTAAACCTGCACTAGTCAAAGAAAAAAGCTTAATTCTGTCTTCTTTTGTCCAATTTGTATTCGCTTAATGAGAAAAAGAAACTTACCCTGTCCATCGAAGTACGTTATATATTTGGCACACACTTCTCCATCTCCGCGTACGCACTGAACATCATTCTGGTGTGTTTTCCAAAGCCAATTTGTATCTGGTTCGCCACCGCTTTCTGAAAGCAGAAATCATTATGTACTATTTTAAAAATGCATATAGCAAAGTACTACCCCACCAAGATCTGAATAGACGTGGCAAGTTTTGGAACAACCGATGAACCAAGTTTTGGAACAACCGATGAACCAAGTTTTGGAACAACCGATGAACCAAGTTTTGGAACAATCGATGAACCATACCGAAACAGTAAACAAGCACAACTCGTCGCGTCTCGCCTGAAGTGTTGCCAACTTGCCATCCAAGAAATGTTGTTGCTGGTTGTTTTGTATTAATTTTAGCAGCAAGGTATTAACAATTATATTACAATTACAATATATTGATGATTATTAAGAAGTTATATTTATTGTCATTGTAAACCACATACGGGAAGAAGACTGAATCAAGATGTAAAAAAAACGTGTTAATAGAAAACTTGCATGCTTGCCACTCAAAAAACTTATATGTTTGCCACTCCTTCTTCCCACCTCTTGCATTTCTTTAGACACTTCTCTAGTCTCTACCTTGACATACGCTAGTAAGACTTTTTACCCACCGCTCATGGTCCAAGTGGTAGCGTCCTGGACTTCAGAGCGATAATGGGGAGGTGCGCGGGTGTGACTTTCGCCACCGGCCATCCTGACAGATTTATCTATGTCTGTCCTTAAGAGGGTCTTCTACTTCTGCCAGAGCTAGAAAGTTTACTGTTGGTGCTTATGGACAGAAAATGGATACCGAATGTCTTCATTTTCTAAGGAACTGGATATCTTTAATAGAAAAGAAAAGTTTTGGAGTATTATAAGAAGTTTATGCACGGGTTGAAATACTTAGAACATACATTTGTCTCCTAGTTTTTCAGAAATAAATTATTAAAAAATAAATAAAATTATTATTTTTTCTCCAAATTACAATATGTCTAACTTTGCAATCACTTACGCTAGAAAGACCAACTTTTTTTTGTTTTATTCCTTGTAAAGAAACGATTCTAATAATTTTAATTGCAATCATATCTGATACACCAATAAAAAATAGTATTTTTACATAGCTATTCCAGTCCACCTGTTCAGACTACACAAATCCCCTCTTTATTCAGCTTCTGCAACAGGTGCCGACGCGAATGTAAACATGCTGTTTTAGAAAACAGCACATACCTGAAAAATTTTATGTAGTGAAGGTGAGATATGAGAATTTTGTAACAGTATAGCAACATCATATTTGGAACGGGGTGATATTTGG
Organism: Lepisma saccharinum; assembly: GCA_022664845.1. NCBI lineage: Eukaryota > Metazoa > Arthropoda > Insecta > Zygentoma > Lepismatidae > Lepisma > Lepisma saccharinum. Next base: position 20,169 of record JAGDQP010004285.1, read on the forward strand.
AAGAGTTGCAAGGTCTATTGTATGGCTTCCTGAAAAAAAAACTCTAATTAGTTTAAAGGTATATAAAAACTCTCTTTATCTGATTTATATATAAACCATATATCCTAACGTTACTTTTATTCTCACTAACGAACATCTTACTGCCTGTGTTTATCAATATTCATGTGCCTAATATAGGCTGCAGCCGCAACAGATATATCTATAGAGAAGTTCTGCCTTTTTATTCTTGGAAAAACTGTGAGTAGAGGAGGCATGTAAACAGAAGTACTATTGCATGTCACAAGGCCTGAAACCCTGGAATAACCTATAAATTTGACCCTAAAACTGCCAGGTCCTTTCAAGTCGCTTTGTATTCTCCATTTGTGTCCCTCCTAGATTTTAGTAACTACAAGTCTGACAGAGATGATTTTTACACCGTTGGATTCGTCATGGTCTGCAACGGTGAGAAAAGCTATGAATGTGACTAGAACTGGCAAGTCCTTTCGAATCGCTTAGTATGCATATTCTCCATTTGTGACCATACTAGATCTCAGTAGCCACAAGTTCGACAGAGATAAGCCATACACCGTTGGATTAGTCATGGACACCGGTGGGAAAATCTATGAATTTGACTAAAACTGGCAGGCCCCGGCATTCGCTTAGTAAACTCCATTTGTTCCTATGACTTTGAAGTTTTTTTTGGGGGGATATGTTATAAGTCGAATTTATACGGTGGCGCTTTGATTTTATTTATAATAAAACCATTACTTAGTTGTTTAGATTATTGGGCTAGGAATTGTTAGATTACAATGTACCTTTGACTTCAGTGGATGGAAAATACAACTATTTTTAATTGAGTAAAATCTTTCACTACTCCTTCCCTGCAAGACAATTATGCAGAGAAAATGACTGATCTAAATTACTTCTGATAGCTAGCTGATAGGCAGATAGACAAACATTCTAAATTATGTCTTCGAATTCAAAAAAAAAAAAAATCATCTACCATAACTTTGCCATGGTTATTATTAGGAGATAAATTAAACAGGCGTTGGAAAAAGGTAATTACTCTTTTTAAGAATAAGAGTACAAAGCCAGGGAGGGACAAATGGCCCTATTAGCTATACTTAGTAGCTCCCATACATAACAACCCTTTATGCGTTGAAAAAAAAACATCAGAAAGTAATGAGTCCTCCGAAAAGAATTAAATTCACTTATTACTGGCCTATTTTTACGACTAGGCTATTGTAAAAGTCTGTATAACTCAGCTCACTTTTAAGTCTATCTTATGTGGACAACGTTACTAACAGAGTAAACGCTGTAAACACTCAACATAATAAATATTTTTCCCGTAGCACGCTTTTTGTATGGGAGGGGACGCTTGTTCGGAGAAATGTCTAACAATACGAAGGAATTTTTTTTGGGGGGGTGAAGTTCTGACTGCTAGAAATTCTCGCGAAATGATAACCTTTTACATCCAAGCTACTCATTTTAGTTTGGAAGCCAGTAGAAGTTAGATCAGTGTGGGAAGCGAAACCGAGCTGTAGCAATTTGTGTAGTATAACACATTATGGAAAACGGACCATCAGTAAAACGAAAGAAAAAAGGCCATTATCCATCAAGAACACCAAAACGTAATAAAAAAAAACGAAGGCAAATAGGAAAGCGTGGATCCTTAGAAAGGCTACTCCAGTGCCAGGTTCGGAGAATGCAGTCAGTGATGAAGGCAGGTCAGTGAGATGTTTTTCTATTTGGTCGATACTAGTAGAAGTAGGATAGTCTATCTCATACGGTGGCTCAGTTGGTAGAGCACCTCTGGTGCTAAGGGTCGTCGGATCGATCCCTGCTCATGCCATGTGGGTTTTATGGTGGACAAACACCGTCCGCACAAGTGAATAATTGCTCGTTAAGATAAATCAGTGGAGCACCTCGATGGTGGTCGGTGACGCAGTAACTATGCCGTCTCAAGACTCTCACTTGTGCGCTTTCCTGTAGTCGGATGGTTGAAAAGCATGACTCCACAATCTCAATGTTCATTATCATGCATGTGTTAAAGCGAGTGAACGAGAAGTTTTCCGTCTTGGCTAATGAGTCCCCTCCCAGCGAGTTTACCAATTTTCCGAGGGGATTGAAATAACGGGAAAATGGGATATTATGGCCAATAGTAGCAGTCTGCGCTCACGATTGTGTTCGCGAAAGGGCCTCAATCAAATTCACTTGCCCCGGGTCCCTGATTGCCTTTGGCCGTCACTGCTATCATAGGTAATTTGTGAGGGGTGCCACAAATTTTATTTTCTAGAGTTGGCAACTCTAGTCATGCCTCATATCAATGTTTAATTTCTTCTGCGATATTAAATGTGGTTTGGGTAAATTATAGTAAACCGAAACTTATCAGAACTTCATCATCAATGTTGTTGTTGTGCGTACGTACTCTATCTGTATATTCAAGATATGCCGTAGTAGCTCATTTATTAGATTCTTGTTCGTTACCTCTTTGTAATACTTGATTATCTATTAGTCGGCAACTTTGAGTGACAATTTGTAGCCGTTTTGAGTTTAAATGCATGAACGAGCTTAATCTTGCATTCGCAAATGAACAGAAGTCAATTACGATTGAAATACTCTATAGGTATCTTCACTAAGATTTCTTGGAGAGACAACCTGTTGGTAGCAGATTTTTCTACTGGCTGGAAATCCCATATAAGTTAAACTTCGGCCCCTAAATGAGCGTCTCTGCATGTGTTAGTTTAGTTCAATAACCAAATAACATATTTGATTCCTTTCTTCTAACACGAGTAGCTAAATTGGCTTTGCTTTATGATAATTAATCATTCACAGCTTAATTAGGGATGGATTTAAGTTTGTATTTTGAATTTTAATATGAATAACGTGATTTCCTTTTCAGGTAAACCAGCCTAATTTGTAACATCATTGTGGTAGGCCTTGAAGATTGTAGGATATATCCTAGGATTTTATTTCGGGGAGGGGGGATTTTTTTAGAATATCATTTTCTTAGCGTATTTTTTCTTATAATTCAATTTTTAAATGTTTTTAACGGGTGTTCCTGATGGGAATATCACACACACACACACACACACACACCTTCCTGAGTTCACCCCTGTGTTCTTGAATGCTTATGAATGAAAGTTTTTGCACTATAGACTATGAGTTACTAATCATTACATTTCTTCTGACATATTAAACCAAACCAAACCCAAGTGTTCAGTTAAAAAATAACTTGAGCATGTAAAATGTAGGATGCCTCCCCCCTCCCCAATATTAAAAGCTAATGACGCCTATGCTCATGATGCTGGGTCAATACCAAACATACTTCGAATCGAAGTCGGGACCGCTCGCACGAAGGGCGAGAACGTTAACCATATGGATATCAGGAAGCCCATACAGCACTGAACATATAAAATCAAATCCCGACTAGAACAAATGCCATAACGACGGCCTGCTCTCCCGTTTCGATTTCCGAACACTCGTCCAAGAAAGCAGCGAATCACAATTAACAGATACGAGAAGAATGCTCCACAGTCTGCAGTCAGTTCTGGTACGCAAAAAGTTCCAAGTAGTAGCTCCCGAATATTTGTAATGTTTTTCTTCCTATTATTCCACTAGCAAACGGCCATTTTTCTAACACGAGTTCCATCAGGTTTTCTTTCCACTTTTTCCTATTTAATTTTTTAAGTTTTTATTGAAAGTAAAAACAGAATTCCACCCAAAGGTCCAATGCCCACCGAAATGACTGAGGAGTTCATTCAACGAAAATAAGAAACGGGTCAAGCCTACGGCATAAAGACGATCTGAGCACGAGACTTAAAATTTAGCCTCGATAATTGTAGTACCGTGGAATGAAATCTATGAGGCCCTGATTGATTGGGTACTGAAACAAACTTTAGAATAAAAATATACATATTAATCACATTTGTAACCATGTGATATTAGTACGTTCTTTAATATACTTTACTACGATGAATTACAAATAAACTCTACATTGATTACAACGGTAATTCGAAATGAAAACTCTAAAAATGAGAATTTCGACACACATAGAGGCTATATGTTCGTATAATTAATGTAGATTAGTTTAGAATGATTGTACAAATCAATACTTTCGACTTGATTAAAGCAATTTCGCTATTTCAGACTTTTATTAAATCTCAGATCACACCATTTTGGCTGCCTTCCCAATGTATAAGCATTTGGAATTTACGGTGGACAAAGAATTATTGTCTAGCAAGTTGTAATCATTGCTACCTTGTATTACCATTTGTTTTAGTGATGCAACACAGATCACGCTTAAATAGAAAAATAAATGGATTTGAACATCTGCCTAAACTTAGTACTTTGTTTCAATAATCCTCCTTTTTATTGTGAGGCGTTCCGCCCTTTTACTTTGCACACAAAATAGACAAAACCAATATAAATAGAGGATGGTGAATTGCACCTGAAGTGAGTCTAGCATCCTTGCACTCTAGCACGGCAGGAAGCAGTCAGCAAACGGGTGTCTGTCTTCGGGGTAGTTCTTTTTATCATTTTTGTTGGACGGTCATTGATTTTTGTGAGGAGACAAGAAAGGAGCAGCTCTATAGAATAAATGCAAAACTCAACAACTTGAATTTGTATTACAATAACTGTATACTTTGCAAATCGAAATTCCAGGAATTTCTCACGATAAAATGTTAAGGAAGAACACGCCCCTTAAGACGGGATGTTTAGTGATTTTCCTTAGGGGTTGTAGCCCAAGTGTGGGTGGGTGTAGCGTACTCCCTATGGTGAAGGGTGAACTGTGATTGGCTTTTATTTTAATTTTAATTTATTTTAATATTATATTTAAATTCAAGAAATGTCTTAAGATATTCTTTACCATTTCAGGAATCAACATGGTTGAAGGTTGATAAAGAAAAAAATATTTGGTAAACTTTATTTTTATATGGGCCAGTCTAGTAACTTTGGACTTCGACCTGTCAGGATTCGCCATTTAGCCATTAAAATCCACACCCATACACCTGCCGGGGCTCGAACCCGGGACCTTCGAGTCGTTGGCCTACCGCCGTAGACCGCACGGCTACCCGACCGGCTCGGCGATTGAAGATTGGTGTACACGCAGCAGAAAAAGAACTTAATTTTACAACGATGAATTTTCCTGCTGCTTTTAGTCATCTTTGTTAGTAGTCTTCAGAGGATTTGTTCTGTCCACATCTGGTCAGCTACATTCGTAAGTCACTGCTGTCTCTCCTCTTACATCTGCTCCTTTCATCTCATAGTTTTCCTGGATTCACCCGATCTAACCTTATTGTCTCCTATTGGCACCCATAAGCTGCGGTCAACCAGTGGTCAATTAGTTTAGGATTGCTTGCAAAATATAAACGCAGCGAAACTAGAGGTAACGTTGATAAACCGAAGAGGAGACTCCCCCCCCCCCCCCCTGGATAATTGCCCAATCTCACAAAATTAATTAGACTAGATAGCTACTTCTCATCAATTTTAAGATATTCCATTTGAAAGTGACATCTCAAGGTGGACAGTGGCTAGCCGTGTTTTAGCGCAAAGTGGAAACTAATTCTGATTTCTGACAACTGCAAATCGCAGCGATGGATGCGAATAATGGCGCAGAAAGAGAGAGAGAGAGATTGAACTGGAGTGCAGAGAAATGTCAAATCGTTTTGTTATAGGACGGAACTTCTTCCCTAGCATCGTGCAAGTTACGGTATTTATTTATCCCCTGGTGTATACGTGTTGATGCCTTCAAATCATGTTGATTTCTACTTCAAATAATATAGGACAGTGGTCTGAGCCATAGATGCCTAAAGGCCAAAAATAAATTCAACTATTCAGTTCAGCGAATAGGCCAGGAATAGTTTTACTTCTTGTCTCCAAACTTTGAAACCATCCCTTGATAACATTCTTCCAGAAACTGTGTTGCTCAAATTGGTACATATAAATACAAATTTCTAATACAGAATTCTCACTCAATATTATGAATAATGAAAACAATATATAGTTGTTGAATTTTTCAATCTCCTGAAATATTTTTGTTGTGGAATGTTTACCTTTTCGCCTCACCTATTCATATTGTAGTATCTGTATGTAACTCGAGGTCACCATGATTTCGAAACTTACCTGTAATAACGAGTGGATCTTCACACGGTTGATCACGAGTTCCTCTTTTTCCCAAAAAGTTACAATTTGCAGGAGTTGCTTCACCTGAGTCTGTGTTGTTACCTATCGTCACATATTTGGGACCAAGCCATGTGAAGCTGAAACATAACTGTTTCTTAGTTCCGGCACTTTCGACGTCATGAATTTCTATAAGAAAAATAAAATATACAATATTTTATTAGAAACAGTGACTAAAAAAACTTTGGACACAACTTTTGATTTGACTCTTCGTCTGTAAAATAGTCCAGTTCAACAATCGTTTTAGTTCATATAAGCTATTTCTTCATTTGCAAAACGAAGTCGTGACATCAATACAAGGATTTACTTTAAAAAAATATAGTTATTGTAGAAAATCACTTTTAAAGATATTTCCTTAAATCATAATACTTGATCAAATATTTTTTTTTATTGTAGAAAATCATTTGAGTTTCTACACAAAAGAAAACTACATTTTATGTTAAAAGCGAGCCGTTTGGCACAGACTTCCTACATCATTAGCACATTCAGCCCTTAGGATTTAAGATGGCGGCCATGCTTTAAAAATTGGTGCTAATATTGATCGATTTTAGTGTTTGAAATGATATTTTAATATGTTTTCCCATTTTTTTAATATCTCCAGTCACAATAGGTAAGTAGTAGAGTAGAGCAAATTAGTGAGAAAATGGCGGACGTCACGTGATCGCTTTACCAATCTCGTATTTAGCGTTGATGTGCGCGACTGACATTTTTAGATGTTATTTGAGAGCTTACGCAGATAATCTGAAATTTAGGTGTAATTTGGACTGATAGGAGGAAAGATATTACTTTTTAAGTGCCGCGCGTAGAAACTGGTTTCAGATTTGAAACAATGGAAGTTTTCCTTCTCCATGAGAATCCCCCTCCCCTCCTGAGGTTCTCCATCTAGTGTGTAGACTTTTAGTAAGTGTACTCTATGTGATAGATATTATACCAGTCCATTCTCTTAGGTTTCTTTATTTTAAAGAAAATAAATATTTATTTTTTATTCATAAAGTATTTTCTATGGAAGTTGCTAAATGCTGAAGACGGAGAACCTCTCAGCATTCTGTGTTAGTGAAAACTGAACGAGTGACTTGTATTATCTGGTGGACAAGGTTGAAAATTGTCTTTTTTGGCTTTTTGGAAAGAATACTTCATTGAAAATAAATTGAAAATGTGTACATTTCTTCATTTCGTTTACAAAACCTTTGAATTGTGATTAGTACTGAGGAGAAAATCATATTAAACCTTTGGTTCATTAGCTCAGAATGTTCAAATGTTGTAAGATTAATTTGTTGATTATTTTAATTAGCAGAGATCGGGTTGTCGCAGGGACAGACACAAAAACATTGAGTCCCATATATTATAATAACATGTGTGGTATGAAAAACGAATACAAGAATGCTTTTAGTATACAATAAGTCGTTAACTCCAACTTAAAAGACGCTTCTGACTGTTCTCAGCCATATAGTCCTCCGAACTGAAATTTCTGAACAAACGACGTCATACTGCGAGACAGATAGCCGACATATCAGCAGTAATGCTACCCTTCTTATACTTACTACATCGGACAATAGATGTCACTCACAACAAGATCAATTTAATCTTTTCACCTCAACACTTCCTCCAACATTTATGCTACCTCCTCCTCTCTTATTATTTTTATATACACAGACCTCCATACTGTGACGGAGTATGGTAAACCTAGATTATTCAAGAGGCTTTGTTAATATATCAGCGATTTGTTTCTCAGATTCAACATATAGAATTTGCAATTTGTTTTCTTCACAACACTGACGCATAAAACACTACTTGATTTCAATATGTTTACTCCTCTTGTGAAACTCGGAATTTTTCGCGAGGTTACTAGCACTAATGTTATCTACCATAATCACAGGTATATCATCTTTTCTGATTGCACTTAAATCACTCAACAATCTTGACAACCACAAAATTTCTTTCGCTGTTTCCGACGCAGACACAAATTCAGCTTCAGTTGCTGATAATGCCACAGTTGATTGAAGTTTGCTTTTCCATGAAATCGCTGCACCAGAAAGCATAAATAATACACCACTGGTAGGTCTGCTTTTTGCATCACCAGCATAATCGGCGTCACTGTATCCACATAGAGTTGAATCTACTTCCTTGCTTCTCTTGTATAAGATGCCATAGTTTGATGTTCCCTTTAAATATCTTAAAATCGTCTTTACTGAATTCCAGTCTGCTTCACTAGGTTGTTGCATCGCTCTAGCAAAAGAATTTATCAGGACGCGTGGTTACCATTAGATACATTAGCGAACCTAAGACCTCTCTGTATTTAGTTGGGTTTTCCAAGAGTTTACTTTTACTGACTTGATTACGATTATAGGGTATACCGATGGGATTGGCTTCATCGATTTTGAAACGTTTGAGAATTCTCATTATGTATGCGGAATGGTGAATGAAAATTCCCTCATCTCTCCTTTCGATTTGTATTTCTAAATAAGCGTTAGGAATACCGGCTGTGATTTTTATTCTGCAGTTCGTTTAAAAATGTTTCGATTTCCTCCTTATCTGAACCCACAATTAGTCCATCATCAACAAAAAGTGACAATTAACTTTCGATCACTTTTATTTCGAATAAACAAACACGGGTCGGATGTGCTTACGGATAATCCTTGTTTCTTAAGAAAATCTGAAAATTTCTTATTCCTGCATCATGGGCCCTGTTTTATTAACCCATACAAACTACGATTTAGTTTGCACACTCTGTCGGTACCGTCTTCAAAGCCTTTCGGTTGAGACAGATACACTGCTTCTTCAATGCCACCATATAAGAACGCGGTCTTTTCATCAAAATTGTAAACATGCAAATTTTCTTTTGCTGCAACCGCAAAGAGAGTTCTTCTCGTTTCATAACGCAATACAGGACTAAAAGTTTCATTGAAATCAATACCCTTTTCTTGAACATGATCTCTTGCAACAAGTCTTGCACGAAAACGTTCTATTGTTCCATCTTCATTTAATCATGTGCGATAAACCCACCGATTGTCAATTAATTTCACATTATTAGGACATTCAACTAAATCCCACGTTTTATTTTCATTTAATGCTTCTATTTCTTCTTTCAAAGCAGAAATCCATTGAGATTTAATTGTGTGCTTGATTAATTTGCCGAATTAATTGCTTCCTCAAATGTAACAGGATCATCAGCGCTAGTTAAGGCAGAATAGGCAACACCAATAAAATCACCACTTCTCATCCAGCTGGGTTGTTTGTTTTCTCTTTGGGGTTGCTGAGATAAAAAATTCTCTGTTGAGGCATTTGTCTGACCTTCGGCGCTGCTCTCACGTAGAACTTCACCGTCAAGGCTACTTGCACTAGGGATTGGTTTCTCTTCCTCCTTCGGAAGCGTAATTTGTACTTCTGTGTTGGTTTTCTACGCGCTCCACATCACTCAGCTGCTCTACTTTAAACAACACGTCATGGGATTTTACCATTTTATGTAAAGAAGGCACGTACACTTTATATCCATCGTACTGGTTTAAGTATCCAACCATATAACCAAAGACACTTTTATTGTCGAACTTCTTTCTGAATTGTTTAGGAATGTGTATAAAACATTTTGTTCCGAACACTTTTAGATGCCTAAGGCTATGTAACTTAGTACTGTTCCCAATTAATTCGTTGGTTTACCTGCGATATGAGTCGAGCCCGTGTAATTTAACAAGTAAACAGCGGTATCACAAGCTTGAGTCCATAGCTTTTTACTCAATCTGTTACACGATAACATGGATCTAGCAAGTTCAACAATTGTTCGATTTTCTCTCTCAGCACTCCCGTTTTGTTCCGGAGAATACGGTGCAGATATGACCAGAGAAATGCCTTTCTCTTGAACCGTGTTTTTCACTTCACTGTTACTAAATTCTGTTCCACCGTCGCAACGCAAGTATTTAACTTTATGACCAGCATTTTCTGCTTCGTTGAGAAATATCTTAAGACCTGTACTGACCTCACTTTTGTATTTAATGTAGAAAATTCTTCTGAATTTATTAAAATCATCGTTAAGACACACAAAATGTCTTTCGCCGTTGTACGACGATTGAGTCATAGATCCATTTACATCAACGTTTATTACTTCGCCGACAACGTTTGGTTTGTACACACGCGGTTTATATGATTTTCTGTGATTTTCCTAACGCACAACAATTATCATTCTCTGGCGAGTTCACTGGTATAATCATGCTTTTAATCCCATTTTGACATGCCGTTTATTTTGATGTCCCAATCTCTCATGCAATAACTGCAAGCTGGTTTCTGAAGTTGCTATATTTACTATGGCTGGAAACAAAGGCTTCACGACACGAAAGTTCATCACGTAAGCTTCAGATTTCCAGTTCCCCGTTGCTACGAAACGATTATCTTTCCGAAACACGACACTATCACGTTTAATGCAGACTTGATTTTTCTGTTTTACTGCACTGTGCACTGAGAACAAGTTTCTTGCCAATGTCGGTACATACCATACATTATTCATATGTGGATCTGTCCATTTTCTATTCACATATGCTTTGAGGTTAACCCGACCGGAGCACAACGCGGATATTTTCTTATTATCAACTATCGTAACTGCAATAGGCTTCTCAAAAGGTTCGTATGTGACAAAATAATGTTTATTATTCGTCATATGCCAACTAGCACCCGAATCACAAATAAAATCATCTGTACTGTCAAACTTATTTGAGGCTGTGAAGGCTGGGCTTTTGTTTACTGCTGTACTTGCCTGCACTGAATCAGTGGTCTTGGAATCACTTTTGACCTTAACATTTTTCTTGCTTAAACATTGAGACATATAATGCCCATACATACCACACTTGTAACACTGTATGGAGTCCTTTTTTGATGTAATACGGGTTTCTACAGAATTTGCATTCGACACCGGTTTCACTTTCCGCGCGTTTTTAGTCCCGTTTTCAGTTCTGGCGGCAAAAGCAGTCAAGTTCAAGCTTTCATCATTACTTTGTAAGCGTTTTTCTATTGTGCAAAGTTTTTCCACTAAACACTGTGTGGTTCTTTTACTTTCGTCCATAGCCTTCCACACGTTTATAAATTCTTGAAATTCGGATCCCACTGTAGATAAAAATTGTCCGTGTAACAACTCAACTGGAATGTCATGCGAACCACGCGCGCGTAACTCGCCGTTTATATCAGCAAACAACATTTCACTGCGTAGGCGGTAATTGAAACGTGCGGTTCCCGCCTTATGTTATAGAATTCTGACAAAAACGAATACTTAACCTTTGAACACTTGATTGTTAGTAAACACTAATTTGTCCCAGATGTCATTTGCGTTACTGTATGTTAAAACATAATTCGCCACATGTGGTGCTAATTCACTCGCGATTCACGACGCAGCTTTAGCATTTTCCCGACACCATTCTGCATACCTTTGTTTTTCAATTTCACTACTGTTACTTTTTAATTCAGGACTAAGGTGGGCAGGCCATGTAGCTCGGATGGGGGAAAAACGAAAACTATCCTGGTTGGAAGGCCGTATGGAAGGAGACCATTGGGAAGACCGAGATGTTGTTGGAAGGACAATATTAGAAGAGATCTTCGAGAAGTAGATGTTCGTGATGAAAACTGGCTTGATATTGCCCAGGGTAGAATCCAATGGCGAACGTTTGTTACTGCGGCGATGGACTTGCGAGTTCCATAATCCTTTTTCCTTTTCCTTTGGTTTTAATGATGACTGCTCAACAATTAAAGCTGTGAGGCCAGATCTATTCAAACCTAGACAAAGACTGATAAGTTTTCGTTGGATGGTTTCTAGTTTTATTAATTGTCTCTCTGTAAGATTATTACATGCATTGAATATGTAGTCTAATGAAGTACGAAATAAAACTTTATATAACAGGAGCATTGAATTTGGAGAACTACCCCATTTGGTGGTAGCAATGGCTTTTAAGAAATTATAGAGTTTGTCAGCTTTATTAATTATGTGTTGAATTTCTAGATTCCAAGTTAAAGTACTAGAAAAATTATACAAAGCTATTTAACATTATCAGTGACCTCAATGTTAGTAAGACGATTGTGTTGTAGGTTAAGTGGTATTTTATTTTTAGAAAAAAATACTATTTTGGATTTTTCGTAAGATAGTCTTAGTTTTAAAAATAACAGTTTTTGTTGATAATTTGAATTTGCCTTTCAAAATTTCGGAAGTTTATAACATCATGTATGTTAGGTGTGTGAAGAATCGTGATGTCATCGCCATAAATTATGATTTCACTACCAGGGAGGGGTAATTTAGATATTTCTATAAGATAAATAGCAAAAAGGTAAGCCGAAAGAAAATTTCCTTGCGCCAGGCCATTATTGATGATTAGTTCTTTGCTGAATCGGTTCCCGAATAGTACTTTTAAGGTTCGTTTTTTTAAAGGTACCATAAAATAATGAGGTAGTGATGAGGAATTGTTGTAGTATTTTAAGTAGCATAGGGATGTTGGTTTCATTATAAGCGTTATGTACATCTAAAAAAGCAGCGTATACTGATTTTTTCTGTAAGAAAACGTTTTGGATGCAAAGGGAAGTGGTTTTGAGACCATTTTGTACTTAATAGTTTTTCCGAAAACCTATTATATTAGTGGGTAATTTATTTTCTTTTATATACCATTTGTAATATCTATAGAAATTTGTAATGTATTTAATAAGCATTTCAATTAATATTCAAAATGCACATCATAAGTAAAGTTAAACCTTGGTGCATTTTGAACAAGGAAAAGCTCCCGTGGACAATAATATTCTACTCAAAAAGTCATTTAACAGAAATAGCTACAGCAAGGACACGGTGACAAAAAAAACAACTTTGTTTTGGAGAAACCTGGCCACTGGCTAACTAAATTAACTGATAAAATTTGGTATAAATACTTCTGGCCCGTCTAAGTGAAGACACTGTCGGGATCATCACTATACATTGTACATCCTACTGCAGCCAGTGCCAGAGCAGATAGACTGTAAGTTGCTTTTTTTTGTCACCGTGTCCTTGCTGTAGCTATTTCTGTTAAATGACTTTTTGAGTAGAATATTATTGTCCACGGGAGCTTTTCCTTGTTCAAAATGCACCAAGGTTTAACTTTACTTATGATGTGCATTTTGAATATTAATTGAAATGCTTATTAAATACATTACAAATTTCTATAGATATTACACATTCGATTCTTCGGATAATAGCTTTTTCAAATATTTTTGCAAAACAGGGAATTAAAGTGATGGGACGGTATGAAGAGGGGAGAGTAGGATCTTTATTAGCTTTTAGTAAAGGTAATATTATGTGCTTGGTCCAATCTGAAGGAACTTTACCTGATATTAATATGTTATTATAAATGTTAGTTAAAGTAGTAATGGCTAAGGGAGGTAGCTCTTTTAAAATTCCATAGAATATGCCATCGTAGCCTGGTAAACCGTTGAAGATTAGATGAGGGAATGTGTATGTTAACTATTGTAAATAAACAGTTGTTAAATTTAGTTTGTTATGGCAGTAACTTCTATTTTTTACGTTAATAAGATCTAAGTCTAAATTTAAATCGATTTTGTGGAATGAATTATTTTCATGTATTAGGATTCCGGAATTTAACTGATTATTTTTGCTAAGAAATAAAATAGAATTATATCCACGGATATATAAATTGAATGTGGGGGGAGGTGTAATTCTGAAAGACATACAATGTTCGGCTTTTCTTCAGTTAAAATTTCAGCTAAATGTAATTTTTTCGATAAGTGATATTGTACATTCCATTGTAAGATTTTTCCCATAATTATGAAATTAAAAGTAAAAGATTAGAATAAACAGGAATTGAAGTATAGCCGAAGGGATAAAGAATGTTTAATATCAAAGAAATAAAAAATGAGAATAACTAAAATTTTTAAGATATCAAGCTTTTTATAGGTGTATTTCATATTTTCATATTCTAAATTGTTATTTAAATTAAATTCAAATTGTGAAAGTGTTTGATTGTTTACTAGGGCTTTTTGAATTAGACTCCACGAGGAGTTTACTGAGATCAGACTGTATAATCAAGCTGTATGTTTAAGGAGAGAGACTAATAAATCTTTTAGACTGGTAATATTGGTAAATATTTCTTGGAATAGGACTAGAGGATCTTTTTCTGTGTTATGGAGATTGTCTGAGTTTAGGGGAGGATGAGTTGACTTCCATAATCCATCGAGTTAGTTAGTTTAAATGTAAGTTATTTTAACCATGGTTTTACCATCGTAACAATGTTAGGAATCTAAACAAAGTATTAGTATGTAAAGCTAGACAAAAGAGACTTCCAGCCTAATCCAAAATGCACCAAACTTTAAGTTCTAATTTTTTTACGATTGTTGTCGTCGTGAGGCGGATTACATTTTGTTTATATCTTTATTCTTGAGTTCCGCATAATAATTATAGGATGGGCTATTATATGCATAGACCAATATGCGTATGACTCAAGAATTATAGCATAAATAAAAACGAGCTACACAGCAGCAACAAGCATTAAAAAGAAAAGAGTTAAAATTGAAAGTTTGGTCCATTTAGAATTTAACCTAACATTACGATAACCATACATCCCAATCTTTTCGGGAAAGTCCCGAGTTTTAAGGTTGTATGTTCGTGTCCCGAAAAATATATTCAAAGTCCAGAATTTCATCAAAAGAGAGCGATGTAACTTGATTTGATACGAACACTTGAAATGTATCTACATATATCTAATTATGAGAATTCATAATTAATAATAAGTGACCAAGTTATTAAAAATATTTGTTATATTAACTTCATCATAAATCATTATATTTTAAGTAATAAATCATAAGTAATTTTAATTACTGAATACCAAGACGAAAGGAAATTTTAAAAGTTTGTGCTAATCTCTTTATTTTCAAATATAATAGAAAGTGGATTATAATAAAATGCACTTGTAATAAAAAGGAGGGTGATGTGGGTTGCTAGATATAAACAGCACTTTCGACACCAACACCTAGTTATGTCGCGTGGTACTTTATAGACAAAAGGACACATACACTAAGTATAACCATAGATCTCATTTTGAGATCTATGGTAGAGATACATCAGGAAACTACCAGAGAGCATAATTAAAAGTGCTCTCGTCCATAAAGACAGGTGGTCAAAAGTTTTATTTATAATAATAAGTACTTATAATGTGATGTAAGTCGGAAAACATTTATTTGTAAAATACTTGATATGATGGAAAAGAAACGCACATGAATAGATACTGGGTCGATGCGCGTCTGTCATTGCCGCCGTCTTGAACCTTGCTCGGTTATTTTTAAATGGGAAGGAGGGGTATCAATCTGTGTTAGAATTTTACCAGACATATATTGGTGAAGTCAGTTTTGCCATAAGTATATCTTTGAGAGAGATAATGAAATATAACATGAGTATGCGTAGTTAATTTTTTAAAAAAAAGTCTGGAAAAACTCCGTTCTTGAAACAGTGCAAGAAATCAAGACCCAGTGCACCAATTGGCCCACTCGTATATTTTCTGGCCCACCTAAGGTCCTCCTGGATAGGGAGGTCTGGTGCCGCCTATGCTCTAAATGGTTGTGCACGGCATTGAATTGTTTTGCAGCGATAGGCCTAGTACATGCACTTTACCTTCAAGGAAGCGCTCGAGAAAATGGAAAATTACGAAGTCGCGTCTCCCCATTCCCAGTAGTTCGCGAGTTATTGCAGTGGACGAAGTTAACGTAGTATTAGTCCCATAACACGAAGTAGCTATCAAACCGCAAAAGAAAAATCCTCTAAATAGTTTAACATCAATTATTAAGACTGATAGACTGTAAAACTGTATTATAAAACAGCAATATTATTAAAACGAACGCACAATGGATGGGCATAATTAGCCATTTCCGCGCTAGATTACAAAATACGAATACGAGTACGAATGTTCCACATTTAATTATGGCTCGAAAGAAATTATAGAAAAAGAAGATACTCTTCTTTCCCATTGGAATTTTGAATCTCATGCCCCCGTTGAAATAAAGTTGTCTGTATTAATATCTAACAATAATAGATTATTTCGATGTAATATGTAACGATGTGCTTTAACTAAGCCGGGTTATTATTTCTTACGGCAAGAATTAGTTGTTTTTTTTTCACTATGTAACGCCATTGTTAAAAGTATGAGTTGTTCGGCAAGTGATATTGTTTCTTTGCCGTGCGGTCTGACAGCTAGTATAGACGTTATTTATGCGAGCTGCGTAAAAAAATCACGGCACACAAAAACTAATGGACCAAGAAGCAAGTACATCTCATAAATACAGACACGAGTAACTTTCTTCTGATGATTTACATAATCCAATAGGAAATCCAGAAGAAAATATAGCGGATAAGGACAAAGAAGTCGTAGAGGAGCAATTAGAAAAACACGGTTCAGAATCGGGTCGGAGATCTTCAGTAGTCGACACCCCACTTCATCTAGTTCACAGTTTGGTAAAGGAAGCTGAAGAGTTGGATTTATTCAGTATGGAGGAGAAAGAAGAATTGGAGAGCACTGGTTTGGAACTGGGTAGAAGATCTGGAACAATTGATATCTCTCACCTTCTGAACAGGAGGCCAAAAGAAATGGGTGAAGATGACGAACTAACTTTGGAGGAGCAGCAGAAGTTACAAGCCATTGAACAAGGAGAGAATGAGAAGGCTGAAGAAACTGGGTGATCAGTACACACAGAGCAAGAGGAAGAATCATGTAACGACACACCATTCTTCTCGAAAATAGTGGATCGCGTTAAATATTTCTTTCTCGAATATATTTGGGTGAAAGAGTATGAAGAATCGACGGAAAATGTTTTGAAGGTTTTTTCTGCAGACCTTCCACAAACGAAGTTAGACAAAATACAAAAAGAGGAAGAGAAAACGCTAGCTCAAAAAAGGGAAACCATTTGCAAAAGTTCCCAAAGTTAATAAGGAACAACAGTCGGAAATTGAAAGTGACGTTTCATTTACAAACACCTCACTCTTAAACTTTGAAGACATGAATCTGCAGCTTGTAGCAAAATTTATTCAGAACGATGGAACGAAGACAGAAGGAACAAAACGATGGAAGCTTATAAAACTAAACTGTATCAAGCAATTGATACAGGATTTGACGTAATCGCTATTCAACCAAAGCTATTAAAGCGATACACGATGTCAGAAATTGACTTTTGTAATTACCTGCGACGACTGTCTATAATTATGAGCATGTCATCAATATTCTCTTACTACTATTTTGATAACAAATTGTACGGAGGAATTCTCTGTGGAATTTCTATGTATGCAACAGGGAGGTACTTTCGTAGTAATAGTCTCACAAGAAATTATGGGAAAGTAAAAAAGGAACAAATCCTTTCATCTGTTCGCTCGAGAAGACCGGAATCAAAACTTCTTGTTCTTCGCAAGAACAGTGAGCACAGTGTCTGGAACAGTACAAACATCATAGCAGCAACAAGTGTTTGGGTGACCTTATTCTTCGCAACAAGACACATGTTGAACACAAATTAACGATTGTTTATCAGATATTAGAAGTGAATGCAATTGTGTTAGGATAAATCGAATAATCCGAATCGAATTGAACTTGAACATTATTTCAGGAAAAAAAAACACCAGGAGGAATCCATTCAGTTGGAGGTAGAAAAAGAGATTCTTAATTTTGATTACCAGTTTTAGTTCTGTGATCTCTTCAAGGTGTTTCAAGCTTATCCTTCCTTCATCACATCACAATTAAGTTTATTGGTTCAATCTTCTATTTTTCATCATTCTTTCTTTTTTCTTCTTCAAATAATAAAAAAATAGTCGCTGAGAGAAGGACAGGATCCAGTAGTACTTCTTGAGAAACTCAGCTATTTTATGAAGTAACTGAACTCAACAAGGAATTTCATCCCTGTCTTTGTCTACAGCAAAGTGGTGTGTCATTGAAGAGTATCCAGAGAAGAGAAAAAACAGATGAATGTCTTTAGTTTTGAGTTTTGCATTACATTTATTGAATAAGTGGAAAGTAAATTATGCGTTTTCTTTTTGTGTCAACGTAGCTTAAGAGTCGCCAACAAGAATAGTTTTCTTCGGGACTGTAACCAAAGGACGATACAGTATACCACAGAAAATAGTTTGGAACATGGTACTACAATATCTTGCACTGATGATTAGTTAGGTTTCAGACAAGAATTATGGATAGATTCGGAAAGTAAAGTGAAAATATATAAAAGAATAATCAGAAACAATATTTTCTAACTGCCACACTCACGAAAAAGAACATTAATTCCTCCTGATTTTGAGCAGATATGAACTGTTAAGCTTTTCAGTTTCACGACAGCAAAGCAATAGTGTAAACTTAAGATAAGTTGGCAACTCGAAGCTGTTTGTCTCGCATCCAAACGTTGATAAAAAGTCATCAATGTCACTTCTCTTTCGACTGTGCAACTAAGGACAAATAATAGCCCAAAAGAGCCAAAAGTACTTTCATTTGTTGTTGTAGTGTTGAGGTTTTTCTACTTATGCATCTGGTTCCTGTACGAAAGAACCATCGGTGACTTCTGTCTCTTTAAATATATTAACAACACGTCTCCCCCAACACTATTGTTAGTCAAAATACTTCACTCAATTAACTTCTCAGTACGATATTGTCCACTAAAACCCATCTTCGTTGATTATCATTGGTACGAATTAAATAAAATATTACTTACAAACTCCTCCTCCTCCACGAAGACTCCAATCGTATGTGCTCCTAACAGAAAGAAACAAAAGCAACCGGACCATTCAAATCTCCTCCAAGAAGACTCGAATCGTATGTGCTCCTAACATTGAAAAACAAAAGCAACAAGATCATTCAAACCTCCTCCAAGAAGACTCCAATTGTATGTGGAACTAGATGATTCAAACCTCCTCAAGACGACTTCAAAACACACGTTCTCCTGCCACGAACAACCAACGTCACTAACATAATTCAAGAACATCTTTGTTATATGGTGGCTTTACACTTTTCAAAGAAAGCCTAGATTAATGACTTCCTTGCACATATACAGTTGTGCAGGCTGTCTACATTCTATTGTATCGGCCTAAATAATTAGATAAAAGACTGACTCCAAAATTTTATACTAGACACACACACACTCAAAACCTATGGTAAAATCTAGTGGCCGACATGTAAAAAAATATCGCTTTATTCTGACCAAATAATCATAATACTCTGCAGAAGACCAAAAATGAAATTGTGTTTATGTCAAATGTGTGTGTGCGTGTGAAATGTTTTTCAACAAAACTATTATTTGGAAGATATTGCTTTTATGTATCTCTGAGAAATTATTGTTGTCTACATCTCTGTTTTTGATATTGAATAATATGTAACTAATATCACTATTTCTATTTAGTTTGAGCAAATCGAATGTATATAGTGAAGAAAAAAGTTTTCGGAAATAAAATAATAATTCATTTCACTCCAAAACTCTTTATAAAGTTTTGTCATAGAGTAAATATACGTATGGTTCTATTTTGATCTCTGAACACGTACAAAAGAGTTAGATCTCTGTAAAATTTTGTCCCTCGGTGGATTTGTTTTCATATTTATGTTAACAGGGTTTTCATCTAACTCTGTCACAAGCCTGCGAGATAATGCATATCTATAGAAGTGATGGTCCAATTATGAAATTTTGTAGGTATAATCTTGGAGTTTCTTCATCAGGACTGGAATATACATTGACGTAAGGATGGCTAAAACCAAAGTTTTTCCTAACCCTATCCAAAAATGTTCAAGTCTGCAGAACACAAAACATTACTTAAATTTGGCTTCGAGCGAGTAACAATACCTAGGTACTTTGCCAGAAATGAAACACACGTTATTGATATAACTGAAATAACTTCTTTCTTGTGGACGCGCGTTGCCTTTGAACGTGTTTTGTCAATATTAACTTACATCTACCCGGGTTGGAGTTACTGGTCTCCCACCAGGCGCTTCCCCAGGTGGCGGATAGGGGAATGCCGACCATATATGGTGGGTACCGGAAATATTCCAGGGAGGACCAAAACCAGGACTGCTGCCTTGCAGTTAGTACAGGGATCTACAAATGCTAGGCTAGGATAATCCCGAACAAAAATATCATGGTGAGAGGAAGCAGCATCACCATTACCACTCTGAGGCTGAAGATGAATGACATCGGCAAGGCTCAGAGATGGACAGAGGACGACATCTTGAATGTCTACCTTTACTGCGAGGTCGTAGAGCTGACAACTCTACACCGCTAAAACATGTCAAGAAATAGTAACAGATGGTTCATGGATTCTCCTGGAGTAAAATATTCCGGAGGTAAACTAGTCCCTCATTCGGATCTTCGGGCTGGGACTGCTTCAGGTTGCTCCAAGAATAAGATTAAGAAAGACCTTAGAATAGGAACGTGGAACGTACGAACATTATACCAAAGGGGCGCTCTTCAGGTGGCGGTACACGAGACCGAGAAGTACGAGCTAGATATATTAGCGATACAAGAAGTTCGGTGCGAGGATCAAGATAGCATCCCACAGGGCAAGTACACTTTCTACTACGGGGGAACACAGTCTCACGATTTCGGAACAGGATTCCTCATTAAGAACAGTATCCTTCAGGCGGTTCAGAATATAGAGTTCGTAAACGAAAGACTATCGTACGTTACGATACGTACTCGATGGGGCAACACGGTTTTATTAAACGTTATGCTCCGACCGATGTGGCTACTGATAACGACAAAGATATATTCTACGATGAGCTAGAAAGGCTGTTTGACCGATTACCGAAGTGTAATTCGAAAATTGTGTTGGGTTATTTCAATGCAAAGGTAGGGAGGGAAGAAAAATATAGACCTACTATAGTCAAATACAACCTTCACGAAAAGACCAACAACAATGGAGAAAGACTGATAACTTTCGCGATTTCCAAAATCTACAGGTAAAGAGCACGTACTTTGAACACAAAGACATACACAAATACACATGGGTATCTCCGGACGGCAAAACTCTCAACCAGATCGATCACGTATTAGTAGAAAGCGAAGACACACCAACATAATGGACCATCAATTAGTGATCACAAAAGTAAGGGAAAAGTTATGCAACGCGAACAGAGAAAACAAGGGTCCAAAACAACTTAAATTCGCAGTGAAACGATTAAATAATCCGAGCATAAAAGCAGATTACCAACTCGAACTCTCAAATAGGTTCGAAATACTAGCCGACTCGAGTAATAATAATGATGATACTAATAATGAAATTGATGTAAGTAAGATGTGGGAGGCAATTCGTGAAACAATTAAGAGCGCAGCGAAGGAACGTGTAGGTGAGAAGAAACAACAGAAAAACAAACCTTGGTTTGATGAAGAATGCCTTAAGCTTCGTGAGGAACGAAAACAAGCAAGGAAACGATGGCTAAGTAATAAAAGCGAAGCAAATATCAACCACTACAGTAACGCAAAACGAAATGCTACACTCGGGTTCAGAAACAAAAAGCGAGAATATCTGACGCAGAAGATTCAG